>JAKUBE010000663.1:0-17761 GCA_030674755.1 Metschnikowia henanensis | reverse complement strand
TCTACACTTCGGGGAAAGGGTCGTCTGCCGTTGGTTTGACGGCGTACATCACACGAGATGTCGACACGAAGCAACTTGTCTTGGAGTCTGGTGCGTTGGTTCTCTCTGACGGCGGTGTTTGTTGTATCGATGAGTTTGACAAGATGAGCGACACCACGCGGTCTGTGTTGCACGAAGTGATGGAGCAGCAAACGATTTCCATTGCAAAAGCCGGTATCATCACCACTCTCAATGCGCGGACTTCGATCTTGGCATCGGCAAACCCGATCAACTCCCGTTATGACCCCGACTTGCCCGTCACATCGAATATCGACTTGCCTCCGCCGTTGTTGTCGCGTTTCGATCTTGTGTACTTGATTCTCGATAGAGTGGACGAGTCGATGGACCGCCAGCTCGCCAGTCATATCACGGATATGTACTTGGAGGACGTGCCCCATACCGTGTCTGCGCACCTGATCTTGCCTGTGAACGAGTTGAGCACATACATCCAGTACGCAAAGGAGAACTGCAACCCGGTTATTACGAGTGAGAGTAAAAACGAGTTGGTGCGAGCATACGTCGAGATGAGAAATCTCGGGGACGATATGCGGTCTTCGGAAAAGAGGATCACCGCAACTACAAGACAGCTCGAGTCGATGATTCGGTTGTCCGAGGCACATGCAAAGATGCGGTTGAGCCCACACGTGGAGCTCATCGACGTCAAGGAAGCCGTGCGGTTGATCAAGTCTGCCATCAAAGACTATGCCACAGACCCCAAAACCGGCCGGATCGATATGGACATTGTGCAAACGGGTACTACCTCGGCGCAAAGAAGAATGCGCGAGGCTTTGGATACGGAGGTTCTCGCCGTGCTCGATGGCGGCAACGGAATGAGGTTCAACGAGTTGGCGACGGCTGTCAACGAAAAGCTGAGTATCAGAGTGGAGAACCTGGAACTCCTTGAGAGCTTGCGCAGATTGGGCGAGGAGGGTAAGGTCCAGGAGTCTGGCGAGTCCCACCGCAAGTCGTACAAGAAGGTGGCCTTCGTTTAGCTCCACACCTTGCTCGATTGTATATTACGTAAACCATGACTATCTATCAATGAAGAGAGCAGTGAGCGCTCAGAGCACTTGCTACACTTCTCTCAACACTCCGCCGAGTTTTCGTTATTATCAAAACACGTTTAAAGAAAATCAGCGCTTTTCCTAGTCTGCTGTCCCGAGGGCAGAATACTCAGCGAGACCTCCAGACGTTCTGGTTCTTCTTCAGTGAGCGAAATCAGATCATCTTCAGCCATCTTCAAAAACGCCTCGAACTGCTCGTCCAAGTGCACGTCTGTGATGGAATTGTACTTATTTCTCGTTAGAGAATTGGCAAGCTTGAGCTCTGCCGCAATATCAACCGGCTCTCTGCGGCGAATTCTGTCTGTTGCATTTTCAAGCACCCCGAATTTTGCAGCGTAGGCTGCCCGGAGCGAGTCGAGCTCTTTTCTATTTTTCGTGGCCTCCACCACAGCCGAGCCCAAAACTAATGTGAGAAAAAGCGACTTGAACACCGGGGTATAAAAAAGGTCTCTCACCGAAGAGCCCTTGGACACTTTCACTGTGGAATACACGGTGGAATATAGTCTGCGCGAGAGCATATGAGTCATGATGATCTTGGTTGTGGGGAAATTCTGCCTGTTTCAGGTTTACCTTTGTTATGGGGTTAGTAGATTTCAAAGCTGAGGTTCGGCCGGTATGCATTTCGACTCGCGGTGCGAGGTGTCGTCTCATTTTCTCAAGCCGCGAAAAGAGCCATGTTCTCAAAGCAACAGGTGATGGGCACGAGAACAGTTGAAAGAAAGAGAACAGAAAATTGGGATATTCAGGTAATGGAATCGAGCAAGGTAATTGCACATTTCCCGTCTTTTCCACGTTGTTTCCACGTTGTTTCCACGTTTTTTCCATTGTCCTTCCTATTTTTCCCGATGTTCTCATTTCCATGGTCTTATCTCTGGGTTCGCATTCGCAGCCCACTAATTAAGCCAACCCATAACCTTTGGCCACCTCTTCACTCTTTACTTAGCTCGTAGGGGCCAGCACAAAGCTTTTTATACGAGCCAAAACCAAGTTTTCCCGAGCGTACCACTCGCTGGAGTCTTCCTTGGAACTCCCCTTGGAATTCTGACCAAAACTCCCCTCCGCATACCGGATGCTAAGGTTCTCTATTAGCGACCTGATCTGGGGCGCGTTCTGTAAAAACATCCATTCTCTCATGGCCAAGATATCCCAGAAACTGCTCTTGCGGAACCGCGTGAGCCCCTTCACCGCAGTATCGTTGCTTGGCATGAGCTTTTCTTTGTTTACGTAGTACCCCTCTTCTGGCGTAGCTTGCGAAACCAGCACCACGCCTCGCTCTAGAATATCACCAATAATGGCCCTGCGCAGCGTGGGCACAAAATAGCTGTTTCGCTTGGCAAAAGCTAGCCGCTCGTAGAGAATCGCCCGTGTGGCCTGGGGCCCGAGCCCCGCGCCCGCCAAGTGTGTTTCGAGCTCGTTTTCCGCCTTCATAAAGTAGGTCTCGACGAGGTCGCTCCACCACCACGGAATGTTGAACATCATGCTCATGTTGAGAAGAAGCTCGGCCACAATCAAGTACGCGCGCACGGCGTATGTTTTGACATTAAACCGCAGTTTGTATGTGTACGACAAGTTGTCCACATACGGCTCGATGATGTCGTGGCGGATTTTGCGAAGCGTGTTTTTGTCGGGTTTTTGCGGGTACGTGTCTGAGGCCAAGGGCTGGGTTTGTGCGAGGAGAAGAGACACAATGCACATTTCTTGTGTGGCTGCCACGTACGCCCAGGCCTTTTCGTTCGTGTAGTCTTTTTTGACGAGGTCGTACGTGGAATACGCGTATTTGAAGTCCTTGAGCATAAGCGACCAGTCGGCGAGTTTGCGGATGATTTGCTCGGGCGCCGACCGGTGGTAGTAGTTGCCCGTGTGGTTGTATGTGCCCGGAGTCGTGCTCTGCGTTAAGTTTTCGCCCGACCCGTTGGAGTTGAAGAATTTCTTGGACACAGAGAAAAAGCGGCCTGCGATCAGTTTTTTGGGCGCCAACACCGCGTCGTCCCACGTCCTGATTTTCCGCTCCATATGTGGAATCAAGCTGCGGGCGATAAACTCATACACGGCTGTTCTGAGCGAGGCGTCGAGCGATTGGGGCACTCTGATGGCCGGGTCTTTTTCAAGGTGTGCCGAGTGTAGTGTGAGGCTCTGCACGTCCTGGTCAATCGTGGCGTTTTCGAGCTCTGGGAAAACGCAGAATTCTTCGGGCCCCTCCATTTTCGGCGAAACCGCAACCACCGTCGACGTCACCGAGAGGTCTGTGCGGAGCGAGGCCTGAAACTTATGGATCTCTTGTTCGCTCACCTTGTCGCTATCGAAAAGCACAAAAATGTGCACCAAGAGGTCGGCGATCTGGAAGTACTTTGGGAACGCGTAGTTGCGGAATTCTACGATCATACGGCGGATGCTGTCCACCGAGTCTGTGTCGAAATCGACCACCAAAACCTGTGCTACAGGGTGGTTTAACGTGTCAAACAGAACCACGCGGTTGGAGGTGATGATCTTGCGAAACATGAGCAGATACAACCCGTGTGCCGCCAGCAGATGCTCGGGTTTCGAAGCCAGCGACGCGTTTTTCATAAGAAGCTCGAGCGACGAGATGCTGAAGAGAGAAGTGAGCTTTTCGTCCACCGAATTATGTACTGTGAGAAGCTCGGGCAAAGCCGGCTCGAACCGCACGGGAAACAGCGCGTAGCTGCGTGTGATCAACAGCGTGTTTGTGATCCGATAACTTTGGTTCGGGATGCCGTATTTCACCGTGTTTCCGTACGGTTTGAGCACCTGGAGAACCGAAATCAGCTGGTTTGCGCACCGTTTCTGCAACGTCACATCGGCATCATGCGTGGATTGCACCGCCACAAGCGGCAGGTACGCGTGCTGGAGCAAGAGCTGCCGGACGCCGGAGAAATCCGCCGACATTTTGTGTGGTGTGAGAAAATGTGCGTTTGCGGTTTATGGGTGTTTTTCAGGCCTAATACCGATAAGCGAGCAGGCGAGGTCTAGCGCAGCCTGGGCCCAGAGTGCGAGCGATACAGGGCAATAAAAGGCGGCGCTGGCTGATGGTAATGGAGGGAATATTGGGTGTTTTGGTGTTGGGAAAGAATATTTGAGAAGGAGAAGGATGAGAGAAATTTTACTGTTTTTCTTTCTAAGCTTCGGGCACTCGTTTTAGGAAAGACTGTACTGTCATGTTTGGCGGTCTATCTGATTTACTATGATGGCCTGTGGCTGCGTCGCGAATGGCAGATTAGTGAGCGGGCTACAGAATTTACATGTAAAACTCGGCATTTGAGTTGTTTTGGAATTCTTCTGGGTAGTTGCAAGCGTTTGATCGTAGATTTAGCAATGTCATTCAATCCTTGCTAGATGTTGATTTTGTATGTTGTGGTGTAGGAGCGAGATTGCGCAGCAGGCAGCAGGATGACCGGTTTACAGGGTTGAAGGAACTCCATGCAATAAAGAAATTTTGGTGTGAAGTCCGGCTAGCTAGCTCAAGCCGTAAGGACTAATGAAATGTTTTTTCTTTTTATTTTTTTGGCTTTTATGGCCGGTAGATGGGATCCGAGTAATTACGGGCCGACTAAGAGGGGGTACTCAGCTGCGCAGTGACGGCGAAAGGCTTATGAACGACATTTTCTAGCACTTCTTGATTTTGGGTTATCTTGACTTTGCTGACCTGTTCATTTCACCTTTTCGTTGGTATTTCTGCTTCGAAAGAGATTGTTTAGTTTTCTTTTCGATTGCATTTGGAAGCTCGGTTGTTTTATTGCCCAGATCGAGGTGTAATTCTTGTAGCACTGAGGGTCAACACGAAGAAAGTCTAGGAAAACGTGGGACCAAATTGTTCTGGAAGTTTTAGCTTACATATACGGTTTGGTACTTTTTTTCGATAGAACAATCAGAACAATCAGAATAGGATGACGACCTCGAGTGCTTCGTTTCTTTGTGAGTGCCAGCAAATCTATATCGTGGTTCCACCGAGTCTAAAGTATTTGACTCATGACTAAATTTCTTTCCATTTGCAACAATACCAAAACAAATGATATCAAAAGAACCCTGCCCAAGTCAATCCTAGGTTCTTAAGGAGATTTACTGTTAAGAATCTGCTCAAGGGTCTTTTGATCTCCTACTGTGTCTCTCCAAAATTAAAAGATTATACGCGCAATTACTCGTAAACTTATTCCTTGGATAATTGCAACGACGCTGCATAATTACAAAATCCTGAAACCACCACTCAAAACCGCTCGTTTATCTTGAGAAGCCTAACTTCTATAGCCATGGCCTTCTTTCAAAACATGACACAATTTACCTTCGAGAAAATCACCACAATCATCCCGTACACGCGGTAGGCCAGGTGCCCCAGCGAGGCATTGTTTAAAGCGCACTGCACACTGTGGCTGTCTATTACGGTGGCCTTGTATGCACGACGCGTATGTACATTACCACCCAAATAGTATCAAAAGCCTTGCGCGGCTCAGCTGAAAAAGCTGCGAGATCAGATCAGCCTAATATAAGTCAGCCCTGGCCAGAAGGACGAGTTTCTCCTTCTATTGATTCCCCGCATTCGGAATCTCAATTCCGGCTCATTGAACTCATGGAAATACAAAGGCGATTTCTCACAAGTGCCCAGAAAATCATCCTTGAATAATTCCCGCACTTTATTTGATTGTTTGACTGGTTCTATTAATACTCTCGTTCTAGCGCGGACCGTGCAGAGCCTCAGGAGAAACTAGCCCACATTTCCACACATTGACTAATGTGTAAAACGTACAGGCAAGAAAGTAAAATCAAATCTGAGAAGCTAGCGCCGAGATTTGCTGGACGCCCACCGCGGGAAACTCCACACATTCCGCAAATGAAACACGCGTGGTAAAAAAAATCAGAGTGTCAGTAAACAAACCAATTCTCCCTCAGGCTCAAGCCTTCTCAGTGCGGCCTGCTCTCAGCACTATCAGAATAATCTGAGCATACACTCACAGCACTCACCTGCCACTCCAACTGAAACCCTCTACCCACCAAATATCAATTGCTAGAGTCTCATTTACCCTCATCGTCTCTCTCTTATCCCCATCCACTTCCCCATCTCTATCTCTTTTCCCCTTTTCCCCTTTCTCTTCATTACCTTCGCTCGCCTTGCCTGTTTCATTTCTTCTGCAATAGGGCAGCCGCGCGCGGTTCCGCATGTGGCCCACTGTGTGCACTGCCAGGCCGCGGTAAACAACGATCGCTCTGCTTTGGGCCTACACCTGATGTTTTTTTCGTCCCCTGCTTCTCGCTTTTTCTTCGTTTCCTCCTATCGATTGCACACACTCGCTAGCGCCGAAAGTCTTGCCTGCTCTTGCACAGCCCGGCCGCCTTCCTTTCTTTTTGTCACCACCAGTCCCGATTTGCCAAGGGCCCCGTGTTTTCCGGTGCTCGGACCGTTTGATCTCGCCCGAAACCAAGGCTTAGCTACATATCTCGCGCACCTCTCCTCTCGCTCAATTCGCTCGATTCGCTCACATCCACTCACATTCGCTCACATCCACTCACATTCGCTCAATCCACACTGCCCAAAAAACCCGGCCATGCATTTCACAACACTACTAAAACGCCTACTATGGCTCGACTCGCCGGTTGTTTACTATTTCGCCCTTTTTGCCGCCGCGGCGGCGGCGGTGCTGCATCCCGGAATCGACTTTTCTGCCACCGGCGGCAGCATTATTCTTTTGGGCGATTTCGACGGCCTTTCCTTCTACAACTCCGCCAACGCGTCGGAGTTCCTAGCGCCGGTCCAGGCCAACACGCTGGCGCTCTATTTGCGCAACGAAACGTCCGGGGCGGCGGAGAAAATCGCGTCGATAGAGGGCGGCAGCGTATCGCTGATTCTGCGGCTAGCCGCCGACTCCGCGCTTATCATGGGCACGTTTTCGGCCATCAACGGCGAGAGCCACGCGCCGCCGGTCATCTTCAACGTGACGCTGCGGGAAATCCTGGCTCTTTTCACGCAAAACTCGCAAAACACGCAGAATTCGCAAAATTCGCAAAGCGCGTTTCTGGCTCGCCGAAAAAGAGACGACGCACAGCTTCCAGGGACGGTGCTCACGACGCTCGTGGACGGCGACCTCATCTACCTCGGCGGCGATTTTGAGTACAACAACACCCGTGGCGCGGCCGTTTATAACGTGACGTCGCGCTCTCTTACATCGCTACCTTTCCAAGGATTTGGCAGCAATTCCTCGGTGAGCGCCATCGCAAAGTACCCGCCCGACAGCGACGGCGGGTCGATCATATTTGGCGGCACGTTCCACGATCTAGGCCTTCCCGAGCTCCTCATGCATAACATCACAATTCCCGGGCAAAACAGAACAAACGCGACCAACACAACGCTAATACAGGCCGAGCAGATGATATCTCTAAAGCACGCCACCTTCAGCAGCGCCAACGGCGTTTCTTCTAACGACGACAGCTCTTTGATCTGCCCGTCTTCCAGTAACACATGGGCTCTTGAAAACAACAGTGGGGGCGAGTGGTCAGCCCAACTCCCGCTTGGAACCAGAGGCGTCACGCCGACAAAGTTCCGGGTTTATGTGCCAGGCAGCAGTCTGAACGGCATCAGGCTTTTCCGTCTCTACACGTATCCCAGTGGGGGAATCATGAATCTAACGTATGTCGACCCTGCAACAAACACGCTCGCTCATTGCGACGCGTGGTGTCCCTTGCAGCTTGGAACATCCCTCCAAGAAAGCGTGGAGCTGAATTTGGAGGACGCCGACAGCTACTCCGACGACGAGACCGTGTATCTAGACGAAAACGGCTCCTTTTCCGTGTACCTTGATCCAGAAACAAAGACCAGAAACGTGGGCTACGCGCGCGATTTCCAGGAGTTCTCGTTCGTCAACGGGGTCATGGTCGATTCTCTCACCCTCACGTCCGTTGGGTGGTACGGCGATCGAGCCGAGTTCTCGGGCTTCGAATTGTTCCTGGACACCATAACCGTGTATGGCAACGAAACCCTTAACGATTCGAACTGCGGAAGCGAGTCTTCCGAGGCCTTGAATTCTGCACAGGTGAACAGCGGCTCCTGGCAATCTGTTTCGGCCTTTACCAGTGCCGTCACCGACAATGAGTATGCAGTCTCGGTCGTTGACGGGATGTCGTCCATGACTTTGTATCCCAACATTTCGTACGTGGGAGACTACTCCATTCTTTTCTACACCCCGGGTTGCTTGGCAGATGGCTCTTGCTCCCAGAGGTCCAAGGTCAACGTGACTCTCACAGATATCAATGACCAGCTTCTTTCGACGCACGTCATCTACCAGAATAACCCCGAGAACAAGTTCGACTATCTATATTACGGCCACCTCAACGGGTCATCATCAACTGCAGGTAGAAACAAGGTCAGAATAGACTTTCTCGGCGCGATAGACCTGTCAGTATCAGATCCATGGATCGTGGTTGACAAAGTAGTGGCCAACATCGTTGCGTTGGACGAGTCGGTCTTGACAAACTCGACTAACTCGACCACCAACACCACCTCGCATTTCATCACTACCATGTCGTTGAATGGTCTTTTTGAGTACTCATTGTCCAACTTCACTTCTTTTGCACAGGATCAAGTTTTTCAGGAAGAGGACGGCCAAACAATCATCAAGGATACGAACACTTTTGTGGGCAACTCCACTATAAATGTCTTGAGTGGTAACTTGTCAAGTGATTCTTCTATCTCCAATATTCTTTACTCTTCGGGAAGCAAGCTGATCATTTTGAACGGAGAGTTTCACTCTCCGAACATTTCCTTGCTGAACAGCAACTTGGTGTCCCTTTCAGTCGATGGCTACAACTCGACAGCAAATGACACAGAAGTGTCCTCTATTACAAAGCGACGGTTAACAAAGCGAGACGACCAAACGATTCTTGGGGCCACATTCAACAATTCCATCAGCTCGATATTCAATGTGGATGGCGCGCTTTTGGCCTTGGGCGAATTCTCTGCTACAGAGTCAAGTGGTTTGAATAATCTAGCGGATGGGAATCAATCTACCGCGATGGCGAACAACTTCGCCCTCTTTTCGGAAAACCAATGGTATTCTTTCGGCAATCCGTATCTAAGCGATGACTTCTCCCAATTCACAACCATCGTTTTGAACGAAACAGAGTTTTACGTCTTTTCATCCTCGGATGGCAGATTTCTAGCCTGGGACAATACCAACAAAGAATGGGCATCAGGCAGGGACAAACTTGACATCACCTCGGCAGCCACTCTCAGCGATGAGCAGCAGATCATAGGTGGCTCGGCATTCGGAGTTATGGATTTCTATGCGAACGACAACGGCTACTTCCTGAATAACGACGGTTTTTCCAGTTTGAACATCAGCATCACAAATGGGTATTTGCTGACGTCTTATTATCTCAACGACACTTTCAGTGTTATAGGAGGTAGATTCACCGCCAATAACTCCATCGAAAACGTTGCTTTAATCAATAACGGAACTGCCACAGCTCTTCAGCAATCGCTTGACTGGAGTACGGACGCCTCCGTGACCGCGCTTTACATTAACCTGGACTTGGAAACGTTGTTCATTGGGACAAATGGTTCTGTATCTATACGCAACTCAAATGTCACTGGTCTTCTTGTCTACAGTTTGAAAAACGAGACATTCTCGAGCGTTCAACCACCCGACCTTTCCACATCTGATGGCTCACCACTTTCTGTCAACGCCTTGGCACTTTATGATCAAAGCTCCCAGCTCTTAGTGGGTGGCAATTTCGACAATGCTGGCTCTTTGGGCTGTGAAGCCGTGTGTTTATATGACATTGTAAACACACGCTGGATCAGTCCATACGCGGCCTCTCTGTCTGCTGTGCTCAGCGGGGCTGTCACAGACGCCAAGTTCATCTCCTCAGACTCGATTTTACTCAGTGGTAATTTGACGTTCAACGAGTTGGCATCAAACTTTGTTGTTTATGATTTTTCCGGAAATGTGTTTTCGGCTGTTGGCAGCGAGATCAATGCCACAGGAGTTTCCGGGCCGATCCTGAAATTCATTATGAATGCCAATGCTAATGGAGCGTTGGACGCCAGAATGTGTGCGATTGGCTCAGACTTTGTCATTGGCTTCAACGGAAGCACGTGGACAAACATCGATGGTGATATCGAGTATTCTGATCAAACCGAATTGTCCGACTTGAAGCTCGTGAAACTTAGCCAGAAAAACTCCAATAATCCAAGCCAAACTTTCTTTGACAACAACCAAGCCCTATTAGTGTCTGGAATCTTCAATTTGACAGGATATGGAACAGTGAATATGGCTTTATTCGATGGAACAAGTTGGGTGCCGTACGTGTTCTCTCTGAAGAACTCGACCTTTGGACACGTGAACTCAGTGCTTTTTGAGGATCTCTACAAGTCTCAGTCGTCGAGTGATTTGAAGACCAAGAACAACCGTATGAGTGTTGGGCAGGTTGTCGGTGTATCGTTGGCCTGTGCTCTTGGCTCGACAGCTTTTCTTGGCTTGTTATATGTGATTCCGGTTTTTTTTTTAATGAAGGGTTCGCAAAGAAAAGAGAGGGTCGATCAGAGGATACACGAAGATGAAATGATGGATGTGGTGAATCCAGAAGACTTGATCCACGAGATGGATGCACAAAGAAACTATTGAGCTTTGAGTGACTTGGTATAATATGAATCATGAATATATTAATGGGCCTCTACATGCCCTTTTGCATCGACACAATACAAGATTAGCACGCTTGTTAACGCACAAGTGGGAACATTTAGGCCCAAAGCTCTATTGTAGGTAAACGAAACACTTGCATTAAGCTCACCACATATTATTCGTGATCAATTTCTCAAACGTAAGCTCCCCGCGTTTCTTCGTTTAATGAGGATTACATAACTAAGAGGAAATGTAACAAGTTATTCAAGCGAAAACTTCTGAGGTGGGACTTTTCTTTCTTTTTAAGGAAACACATCGTATTGCAATAAAAATTAATGGGGGCGTAATTATGTCGCAAATGAAAGTGATTTTAAAAGCTAGAGCAAACCCAATGCTTATAAATCTCGGTTTGTTTTTGTCTGATTCATCTGATTAAAGAACTAAATGGGAAATAGGCAATGGCGTGTTTTAAAGATTCCCTGACTTGCTATGAAATAGAATAAGAACATTGTATAGAGTACAAATTTTGATCCTTGTGAAACAGACGAGTCGGAAATAGCTCAACTGCTCCCAAATTCAGATCCAAGTAATATCTTGCTCCACTCCATGGCACCATGGCCTGGCCTGAATTATTTGAAAAAGAATTCTCCAAGGACAGTGGCTGCCTCATAAATAATGATAATATGGCGCCGTTGGAATACTTTTCATTTTGGTCTGAATCCTCGAATGAAGAGACATGATCTGACACTAGTCTTGCGAGAGCTTTCCAGCCAAATGCAAGTGGCTTGAGTGCAGATGCTTGACATATCATCTTTTTTTTTTTTGAAAGAAACACATCGTATTACAGGTGGATGAGGTAGAGAACAACCAACTCAATCGGTTTTGCCGCCAAAAGAAGATCTACCCCATCCCATCGAGCTTCACGTCTAGTTCTCACGCCAGTCAACAGGCATTCCTCCGCCTCTTTTCTGAAACAAGCTATGTCCAGCATATGTCAGGAACGCAGACCAAACCACTCACGGCGGGGATCGCACCCGAGCACTTACCACTTATTCCGAGGTGGAAACACGTCTAGATAATGCATAGAGTAATGAGAGCCCCGACTTTCCCAAGCCCTAAGCTCTCCTCTCTACATTACCCATTTTCGTAGATAGCGTTAACTAATTTTTTTTGAAAGAAACACATCGTATTACAGGAAAAAACTACAAACCGCCTTACTTCCACCTCGAGGAAGATGGTCATCCGTGACACGCATTTGTTACAATGTACAGCCCCATAGTGTAACAAATTGATCGAATTTCAGACTTTGCGAGCAAAAAGAACTCATATTATACGCAATACAAGACATGATTGGATTTATCAAAAAAATGTGGCCCTGAAACGGGCCTCATCAAGAATGAGAGAAGCTAATTCTAAACTTTATAGATTGCAGAGCGGCAGGTTTCAAAAAGTTACCAGATGCGGTGGCTCAATGGTAGAGCTTTTGATTCCAAATCAAAGGGTTGCAGGTTCGATTCCTGTCCGTGTCAACTTTTTGTTTCAGTAAGAGATTTTCATCCCCAAAGGGGTTCTCTTTATCTTTTATACAGACAGACCAAACGAAACTATGTATTGCGTCAAACTTTTGATCAAAACTGGGGAAAGAGAACAAGTAAGCAATACCGCGCATTGGAGTCATAAACTCCAGATATACTTTCAAGCTTTATTACAATTTTACTCGGAGAAACCGGTACTGCAAATGTGCATTTCTTATATATAATGATCAAGCCCTAGAGTCTTCATTGTCGGAGGCAGCTTGAGTCTCCTCGTCGTCGATGTCAAATAGACGAGCGTCGGCTTCCGGGGGCGAACTGCTTGTGAAATCGTCAAACTGATCTGGCTCTTCATCGACTGCAAAGTCCACTTGCGCGGCGTCCTCCAACTCATCCTCGTAGTTGTCCTCGAAATTCCCAAAAAGCTCGTCCTCGTCATTTGGTACACGAACATAGTCTCTGCGGCCTGGCCTTCTACCAAACGCAATTCTCGCAGCATTCTCGAGCAATTTTCTGTCAATCCTGCGGATTGTTTTGACAACAGCCACGGCCCCGGCAATAATGACAATGCCCCCTTTCACCACCCTGTTCACCACAACGTCAACGGTATTCTCCTCAATGGGCTGGAAGTCGTCGTCTTCATCCAACCTGATTTGCCCGAGCCGTGCAAAGCCACCGTTGCGCTTGATCCCTCGTTCATACACAAACCATACAGCACCAACAAACACGGCTCCGGGGAGAAGAATGAGGAGCAACAACTTGCCAGCGGTGAAATTGCGGCCATGCTCCTTATTGAATTCACCCTCATGTCCAGGGCATGGGCGAGCGTTCCAGGAATCAAACGACTTGCCTCCCACACAAGTCGACAACGGGATCTTGCGGTACCCCGTGGGCTCAAAGTACTCGAACACGCCGGGCTTGCTGCACATCTGCTCTTTCCTGTCTTTTGGAGTCAACCCCTTGACGAGCTTGCAGGTTCCATCTGCGTCTCTGAAGTAGTTGTAGTCACACTCATAGTCTCTTCTGGTGCACGTGCAGTTTTTCACCGTCTTCATGCCCTGGCTGAGCGGAGCAGCTCCGATGAAACAGTCATGGTGGCCATGCGCCCGGCGCAAGTATTGCGTCTCGTGGCCAAACAAACAGTTGTCGGCAGACTCGGGGTGTCTGGGTGTCCAGTACTCAAAGTCGTCTTCGAGCGGGTGGTCCAAATCGATTTGACACTGTCTTTTGTAGAACTTCGTGAAATCGAGCGAGTAGGCGAGCGTCGTCGAGGCGTCTTTGCCATCCTGCGCGAAAACAACAAACTTCCTTGCGGTGTCGGTAGGCACGGTCGCCAAGTCTCTGATGTACACTTTTTTGTCGGCGAATTTGTGGGTGAGCCACGACTCGCCGTCGTCGACCGAAAACAAGAACTCGTCGGTCGCCTCGAGTGCATTCACTAGGAGCAAGATCGTGCCCCGGTCTCCGTACTCCCACATGAAGACACCTTTTGATATTTCTTTCCACGTGACTCCTCCGTCAGCCGAAATGAACGTGGAGGCTTCCTCGTACGACTTGAGCGACTCGCCCACGTTTCCCACACCAATCAAAAAGCCGATCGCGGACAGCGAGGAGAACGTGTCCCTGTAATCAGGCCTTTCGGTGAACCCATGCAAATTAAGGGAACACTTGGCAAGGGAGTTTCCAACACAGTCATACTTTTTGCCCTCGGAATCAACCGAAGGGGGCGTCAAGAATGTCCACTGGCTGCCGTCGTTGTAGGAGATCTGGGTCTTGAGCGCTTTTTTGTCCTTGCTGCCAGGATTGCTGACCGTGTTGGCGAGAAGAACGCCCTCCAAGATATCCACGCGATCGTAATCGACATAACCCCGGTGGTCTCGATTGACATTGTCCAACGAAAGTACATACGACGTTCCGTTGGAGTTCGACTTGAGAAGAGCACCCACCTCCTTTCCATCCAGCCTGTCGGTAGTCAAGTGGAGAAACACCGAGTGGCGGTGGGAGTCCAAAATGGTATATGTGCTCTGCGCCTCCACACTGAAGTCACTGGGGAAATCTGCATCCGCAAACGTTGTGCCATCAGAGGTGACTTTGAGTTGCAAAGTGTTGGCCTTTGTGATTGTGGCCACGAGCACGAAGTCCGGCTTGACGGCAAACGCTAGAATGTTCTCCAAAAGAACAGTCGATGTCTGAAAGTAGTCCGTGGACGACACCAAATTCTGCTGGCCGTCGCTCATCGCCACGCAATAAAGGAGTTCTTGCAGAGAGCCCACCAGGCCGGCAACGTAGGCACATGACGTCGCCGTCACGGGCATCCGTTTGAACGAAGCGCCGCCGTTTTCGGTGTAAAATGGGATACTGGTCAAGCCCAGCTGGTCAGCGGCCACGAAAATGAACTTGTTTGCGTCGTTGGGATTGAAAATGATGGGCGGGCCAAACGTCGTGGGAATTCCAGGCGCCTGGAGCTTGGTGAAGGAGTTCCCGCCGTCAGTTGAAAAGTACAAGAATCCCAAGGCCACGAGCACGGCGGTTCCATCGACAGGCCCCACGAGAAAGAGATAGATGTCGTCGTCCACAGGCACATCGACGAACGAAACGCCGCCGTCGTTGGACGCATGGACCGCGTTTTTGCTCGTGTGCACCAAGATGTTGCTCGTGAGGTTGCTGCTTTTCACATACGAGTACTGGTCAAACACGCCGTCAAACGTAGAAAGCCCCACGGAGATCGAGTCGTCGCTATAGTCGCCCTTCTCCTCCTCAATGGTCTTGCAGTCGAACTCGGTCTCGGCAATGAAATCGGACTCCGACCCCTTTGAGAATGTGCAGTCGTTGCCTGCAATATGCTGCTGGTGCGGGATCTTCACGGTTTTCTTCTTCGACGTCTTGCACAACTTGGAGATCTCCTCCTTGATGGGGACACACGCTCCCTTCGCGGAGAGCCTGAAAAAGGGCGAGCACTCGAAATCAGCGGCGGAACATGCACAGGGCTGGTTTTTGGGTGCCAGTGCGCCAGAACTGGGCCTGACAAGACACTGGGAATCCTGCTTTCTGCGATAAAACACCGTTTTGTGGCCATGGATACACGTCGGGCCGTCGGCTTCCGGGGATATACGCGCGCTGACATCTTCAAAGTCGTCCTTGCCACATGTCTTCCCACCAAACGCGTCTTTGAAGTCGATGGAGTAGACTATGGACTTCTGGCCCTTTCTGCCCAAAAGCACAATTTTCGTGCTGGACAAGTCCGATAATGTGGCCACGCCGAGTGGGGTGATTGCTTCCTCTAAGTCGTACGTCAACCACAGACTGCCTTGGTCCAAGGAATAGTGGAGTTTATTCAGCACGTCTCCAAAAGAAGACAAAGTCATGGCGGCAAGCACATTGCCCTGGTCGGCATACTCCACGATCTTAGGGCCCTCCAACGCAAAAGTCCACGAGGCGCCGCCGTCACGTGACACGTAGGTGTCTACCTTCAGCTCGTAGTTGAACGAGGACCCCTTGGCGCCCATGGCCACAATCACATCTGGCGTTTTCTGGAAAAGGGGAAGCATTCCTGCACCGCTCTCGGGCACAAAGTTGAACGAGCAGCCGTCCTGGACCTTGCAGCTATCGTCGCCTAGAATCTTGAGCGGTTCCCACGTTTTTCCGTCGTCGAACGAGTACCTGGTGGGAAAATCCACGCTGTTCTCGCCGGCCTTGACGTCGGCAAACCAGACGCCGTCCACATTGAGCGAGCTCGTGGCGGAAAGAAGCCCGACTTTTGCGATTTTTTCGAATTTAAGCCCGTTGGATGTGGAGAAGTACATCACCTCTTCCTTCGTACGCCGGCCTTGGTAGAACAAGGATAGCCTCAAGGACAGCGGCGTCGACTTGAGGAAGATGATGGCGCCGTAGGTGATTTCAAAATCAAGGTCTGCGCTCGCGAAATCGGCCGCGTCTTTGGACACCACCAACGAAACCTGCGCCTCGTTGAACTTGTCTTTTTTCAACACCACCACCAAGAACGCCAGCTCGACACGCACATCGATGATCTCGCCGTTCTTGATGTAGATGTGGTCGACGATCTCGCTGCTCTTAAAAAAGTCGGTGGACTTGAGAAGGTTCGATTTCACCACGTGGCCAAACGAATTGACCTCGTTTTTCGAGCAGAACACCGTTTCCGGCTTCACCAGCGCATCGTAGTCCTTGGTCGAGCGGGCAAAAACACACTTTTCCGCGCCGGCGAGAGCAATGGTAGGGTTGCTTTTGAACCCGTCTTTGGTATAGAAAACCTCCGTCCCGCACACGGGCAAATGGGGGCTACAGTGGCCGAACGTGAGAAGCACATAGTCTTTGTTGGCCACGTTCAAGTTCAAATTCACATAGTTCCACGAGGACACCGGCTTGTTTTTTCCAGAAAGCACCTCGAACGGCTGCCACGACTTTCCGTAGTCGTTGGTGACAAAATGTTTCGAGCCCGCCGAAAACGCAAACGCCCGCTCGGGGAAATACGGGTCCATTTCTAGAAGCACGGGGGTGTTTTCCTTGAAATCCAGCACCTCGGCCCACGAAACGCCGTCGTCGGTGGAGATCGCCACGGATTTCTCGAAAATCGCCACCAAATTCGGTGAGTTTTCGAAATACGATATCAGCATCGCGGGCTTCCCGTCCCAGGCCGTCATTTTCACCGCGGGCTGGAAGTCCGCCGCAAGACATAGCTGGACAAAGAAGAGCCATAGGGCCATAGTACAGGCCGAGGCCCATTGCGGGGTGGATCTCATGCCTTGGCTAGAATAAATTATATTTATGTATCAGTGTGAACTTGCTCAATCAGACGCAGAAGCTTACCAGAGTGTTTTTGTGTGGATCCCAGAGCTGGGGTCTATGATGGCACACTAGGACAAAACGTCTGCTGATAACCAGGAAGTATGTATTTAGTGGGGTCGCGAAAACTGGCAACCGACAGGCCCCAGAGCGGTCAAAAGCGAGCAGGGCTAGCGCCAAGCGGCCGGCGCTGTATGCAGGCACGCCCGACGTCAGTTGGAGTATACTTGCGGTAAAGTCCAGGGGCAGGGCCTGAATTTGGGCTTGGATCGGTGGATCGTCAATTTTGAAGCAGAAGGTGGTGACTGAATCGGGAAAGTATGGATTTTTCTCTGGTGTGGCAGAAATACACCGGCTCTTTTATGGCTTTTCTGGTATCTTTTGGAGCCAGGCGAGGTGCCATGGCGCGCCATTTTAGGGCCGAGCATGCACATTAGGCTCAATCTTTAGGGCCATTCTCAGGCCATTCTCAGGCCATTCTCAGGCCATTCTCAGGCCATTCTCAATCCCATATTCTGCCCTATTTCATCCTCCTTTTATTCAACACGCACCAAATCTTCGTCCGCGAGCATTCCCAAAAATGGCAGCTGGTCCACTACCTGGGCATACGCTCCATAGGGAAATTCCTGGCCCAAATAGTCACTTAAGCTGCAGCTGTAGTTCAGGAGACTGGTGGTGAATTTCTCAAGGTCGGCCCTCTGGA
>JAKUBE010000662.1:0-17809 GCA_030674755.1 Metschnikowia henanensis | reverse complement strand
CGTTAGAACTGAATATGCGATTCTATAAATTTCCCAATAACCTTCCCAACAATAATACCTTGATTCTCTAGATTCTTGGTGTTGTAAGTCAGGCGCTCAAACACCGCCTTGTCCAACTTTTGACCATGGAACATAAGCTCGAGCATTTTCAAGGACTCCGCGGTGGAGAATTCGGGATGACCCTGGAAAGTAAGGATCTTCACTGGCCCCGATTCAGTGATAAGGCCCTGGATAGAGCATTTCGCGGTGCTGCCAAGATTCTGGAAAGAAGTCTTAGACAACAAAGCATGCAGCGAAGTTGGCGGCATGCCATGGACTACATCTCGGTGGAATTCAACAAGGTTGATGTGCTCCAAGACCTTCCCATCCTCAGTAGTCAACGCCGGGCGAAAAGGCGACTCCGCAATATCCAAAATGCTCTTGTTCAAGGCGATTGTCATGGTTCCTGCCTCCCAGCCGTTTTCAGCCGAGTTTCTGTTCACCTTGCAGCCCAAGTTCTTCGCCAAGATTTGATGCCCGAAACACAACCCCACCATTGGAAATTGTGGCGTGTTGAAGAGCGTGGCCTGGATGAATTTGTCGAGCGGCTCGATCCAGGGGTGGTTGACAACAAAAGAGTCCGATCTCGAACCGGTGAGAATTGCCCCTTTGATCACGCCGTCCTTGATTCCCGCTGTCAAATCAGAAAGAGTCTTCTCACAAGCCTGGATATTGGCCTCGAGATCTTCAGCATTGGTCACATCAAACGCGACCTGGTATTTCACAAACTCGAGCTTACTCTCACTCAAAAGAGAGATAGCGTTGTCACCAAAATCACCATATACTTCGGCGACTCCTGCGATAGGAGTATCTAAAACAAGCACAGCCACGTGCGGACCCATGGTGGATTGCTGTTACGCAGAAAGGAATGACAGAACTAAAGGAGAAAAATAGGGTGCTGGACGAACAGACTGTTGAGATCCATTTTTTTCTTCTGATTTTTGGGGCGCTCTCCCGGATCCTGGCTCGGTCCGCGCGTAAGCCTCTGAAGCTGCGCCAATGGGCCGACCGGTTTTACGAAAATCGCGGCGAAGAACCAGCCGCGACGGAACTCTCATCGACTCTCACCTCTTTAATTCCCAGGGAAATTACGAATCTTTTCCGTAGTGAATACTCAGACAGCTGAACGATTTCAACCTGAAAGACTTGATTCTTTTGTGCCAGTTGTGCTCATATGAAGTTTAAGCACTCAGGTTTCCCGAAATCTGTCAACACCAATATTTTTGTCGTTTTTGCATGATATTCAATGGTACTGCTGCTTTTCCTTAGCTAGGAATCGCTCTTGTACAGTACCCCCGAAACCACTGCCAGGCTCTACTTTCTCCAGTTTCTCTAGCGCGCAGGGCGTGCTCGGCAGCCCCAGTATGTACGGATGCCTCAGGCAGGTCGCACCAGGAAAAGAACACCATTTTTGAGAAGACGGATTCTAGCTTGCTCGTTTATATATCGTGGTATAGAGACTTTAATCTTATTGTGAAGTTGGGGCAAATACTTTATCACGCTTTACTAAGATAATCAGCGTCCTTATACACGGCGCCTCTACTTCATAAAGCAACCAAACGACAGTGAATTCGGTCGAGTCGATTTTCCCTTCACACACCGTTTTCTACAGGATTTACTCAGGCATCGTCTGTCTGCTTTTATTGACAAATGGCGGAAAATATAGCAGCACACATGGACGGAATACAAAGAACGGAAGATCGCGAAACGAACCAAGGTGCCACGAGCCAGCCTAATGGCGGGGCGCCCATTTCTAACCTCAGCGCCGGCTTGAAATCAGTCTCTCTCAGCGATCATCAACAAAATGCCGTCAACTTGAATTTACTACAGCAACACCTCCACAACGAAGTATCCGATAGCTCCGCCATGCAATCAAGGATCAGCAGATTCTTTGCCGACCAGCCCTCGGAGGGATGTACGCTTTTCTCCCATCGGTCGGCCCCCAACGGGTTCAAGGTTGCGATCATATTGCTGGAGCTCAATTCCCCCTTCAACACCATTTTCTTGGACTTCAACTCGGGCGAGCAGAGAGCCCCTGAGTTTGTCTCTATCAATCCAAACGCGCGGGTGCCGGCCTTGATCGACCATAATAACGACAACACCTCCATTTGGGAGTCAGGTGCCATAATATTGTATTTAGTATCCAAGTATTTGAAAGAGCAGGGCGACTGTCCTCTCTGGTCAACCAATCTTGTTGAGCAATCGCAGATCTCGTCCTGGCTCTTTTTCCAAACGTCCGGACACGCGCCCATGATTGGTCAAGCTTTGCATTTTAGATATTTCCATTCCTGCCCAGTGCCCTCGGCGGTGGAAAGGTATACCGACGAAGTGCGGCGCGTGTATGGTGTGATAGAGATGGCCTTGGCTGAACGAAGAGAGGCGTTGATCATGGACTTGGATCGAGACAACGCCGCGGCCTATTCTGCCGGAACAACACCCCTTAGCTCGTCGAGATATTTCGACTACCCCGTGTGGCTTGTGGGCGACCGCGCCACTGTTGCTGACTTGTCTTTTGTCCCGTGGAATAACGTGGTAGACCGCATAGGCATCAACCTTAAAGTGGAATTTCCCGAAGTCTACAAGTGGACCAAGTATATGATGAGAAGGCCAGCCGTGGTGCGTGCCTTGAGGGGCGACTGAGCAATGCGAACAAACATTTGCACATATCCTGGCTTATGTATGAGAAGCTTGGACTTGGAATCAAAACAATGTCTCACTTGACTCTCGGCCTCGTGTATCAAATGCCCATTCTTCCAAAAGATGAAAAGCTAGAAGACTTGTGGAGAGCCGCAACACCGTGTGCGAAGGATTTGGTTTTTTCGGTTTCGATGGTCTTTATGCAACCACTCGTGTTGGTGAAAGTGGGCGCATTTTTGTCAGTGAACCCAGGAATCTTCCTGTCATTTCTATCTATTTAACCTGTATTATATAACCCATTCCAACCATTAATAGTCGCCATCGGGAGCCGTGTAGTTCTTTTCTGCGTAGTCCCAAAGGAATGTCACGGCCGAGGGCACTATAGAATTGATACCACACTGCAGCCCGAAGTCCTTACCTTCAAGTCTCTGCTCGACGTAATTCTCGAATCTGGAAAGCTCACACGAAAAGCCTGGCCCATCTTGGCAGCTCTTGATAGGAATGACGGCATCGTTCACCACGTATCTCACATATGAGGTTCCACCACAGTTGAACTTCTCAGTTATGGTTCTGGCCCCTTGAGGAGTCACTTGCACATGCGAGTACGGAACGGGGAACGGAATGTGGTCGGTAGGCAAATCCGCTTCTGGTTCAAACAACCCGAGCGCAGCATGGAATGTTTCGATTTCGTTATCGTGCGTGAAACTCAAGAGCACACGGTACTCTGGAGCCTCTTCCATCAAAAACTCCTTGGTGGCGTTCAACCACGCTGATGACACAGTCGCGCTCAAGTTGTTGCCGTGAGAGTTTGCGTAATAGTTGTCCAAGTCCTGGAAGTAGGAGTAGCGGACATACTCTTCGTTGGTGAAAAGACCACAAACTGGCGACGAGCCACGGACGTTGATCTCATAGGCGCACCACTGAAACATGTTTTTTACATCGGAGGTCGTCAAGTTGAATCTCTCGTTGCCTTGGAGCAATCTTCTTCTGGCGCCCTCCAAGTATGTCTCGTTATATTCTGCGACAATGTCCTCGTTGATATCCCATTGGTAGTTGAGACAGCCATAGCTGGGAGTCATGGAATTGGCGCCCATCCTGGCATCTTCATCGAGAATATAAAAGTCGACATTCTCGGCCGAATACTCGTCCCCCATGAACCCCCTCGCAAAGTAGTCACTGGTCTGATGAACACGTGCCGAATTGGCCGTGAATACTTTAAGTGTTTCAGCGGAAGCATTAAATAAAGAACCATATTTTGCTCTGAAAGACAGCCCGTGCTTCATTGCATCTGTCGTACCGGAGAATGTCCCCTCAGAGTTCATGGAGGTTGTTTCTTTCTCGTAGTACTCTTTGTTCTCCACGAAGTAAGTATAGTCATTGAAAAATTCCAACTCGCCTCTAAATGTCTCATTGTAGGCTTTCACCTTTGTCATGATTCGCTCGAACTTCTTTCCAGCACTCAGTGACGGAAACCTTTCCCCGTGCCTGGTCATCAAGTGGACTTGTTCCAAAGAGCATTGTTCTGGAACATCCTTGGAGATTCCAAACCCAGGATGTTGCACATATGGCCCGGAGCCCCCTAAAAACCTCACGACATTGTACGACTCCACGGAAGCTTGCTCGGGCGTAGCCAAGTCTCTGTAGAGCAGCTGGCTCACAAGAAGAAGTCCATTGTTAACAAGCTTAGATATTGCAACCATTTTTGTAGCAAATGTAATGCTACTCTAGAAAAGGTTTCTGATTATATCCGAAACATCAAATAAAGGAAACCCAGGCTCATATTTATAGTCGAACACTTTTTGATGATGGTTATGAATTTCAGCTGCACTCCGTTTAAAAAAAAGCATCAAGAAACGCATACCGCTGCCTGAGGGCTCAACGCACGTCCCTACAGGCGAAGGTCATGTTTTCGGAATTATCAGTACAAGAGCGATAATCAAAAACGAATTAATCTTGTTAGACTAAGGCATGTTGACAAGAAATGTTCCATACCTGGTAATTTTTATTAATTGTTGCATGGAGAATACGTGAGTCTTGAAAGGACTAGTTTTGCAAGTGAGGAAAATGATGCTAATTAATACATCTGTTACAATTAGAGTCTATGTTAGTTCATCGAGGTCACAAGCTTTTCATTCAACGCTTAATTCAATAAAAGTAAGCTCATATGAACCTCGATCACAGAAATGCAAAATGACGGCCAGATGAGTTCTGTTTGTAGGCACTCCATGCGCAGGTGCGGCTCGGTTATGCGCTTTCAGGGTCCACAAGTGAGTCTTTTTTGGTGTCGTAAAGTGCTCCTTCTTTTAATATGGGTTGCGTAATTATGCTCTCCATCGTCCGAAATACCAAAAAAGTGCTCGATTGGGCGACGAGCTCCCGGAAATGGAAAAATGAAAAACATTTTACTTTTTTCCCCTTTTGGTAATCTTTTTGTTGCCCCGGTTGTCCGACGCACTACCCCCGGGCAAAACCAACTTCAATTTGTTCACCGCAACAACTCCGATCATATCATTCGACTTGAGCGTTTTGATGACGTCGTGTTCCTCGGGCCAATCAAAATCAACATCTTCTTTCAGAGCATCGACTTTTCTGTTTGCAAAGTAATTTAACGACTCTGTCACACTTTTGCCTTTCTTTGCCATGCCGGGCTGAATTTTAGTCTTGTACTTGAACTTGCTCAATGCAGACCATGGAGCAAAGACCGGAACTGCGGTGGCGATAGAATCCGTTTTAGTGGGCTTGGGGATGAGAGAATCAAGCATCTCCACGTAGTTCATGGAGTCATCCTCATCGTCGGCCTCCAAGTACTTTTGCAACTCTCTTTCTTCGGCCTTTTGCTCCCTTTGAGCGCCTCTTTTGGCAGCCGCATATCTCGTGCGGTCTGCTTCAGCCTGGCGCTCGGCCTCTTCGAGTTTTTGTTTCTCGAGGTTTTGCACTTGTTTGAGTGTCCCTAGTGCCTCCATCCTTAACATCCGTTCCTCCTCGTCTTGGTCCGCATACTTCTCGTTGATCTTCTTCATTTTACCTTTCTTACCTCGAACCGCCTTAATTGAACCCGCCGTCGTTTTGGGTGGCTCATTTGGCGTTTCCGCTTGCGAAGAAGGAGATGGGCTTTCTTCTTCTGCACTGGCCAATTCCAAACTCTTCACAGAAGGCATATCGTTGGTATTCGAGCTCTTTTCTTTAGAGATGGTGATGCTTTCGAGATCTTTTTTCCTGTTCAGAATCTCGACTTTCAAGCCGTGCTCAGTTTGACGGTCTACCCTTGCCTTTCTATACTTCGATGCGGTCTCCTCGTCGCCAAGCCAATATAAGCCAAAGCCCATCACCAACTGAGCAGGGGGCATGAAATTCTTTTTGCCTTTATGGTTGAGACGGCCTGGCCCCAATAAGGAATTGTCAAACTCCTTCTTAGTGACCTCGTCTCCCTTTAGCCACCACGCGGAAGCACTGACCTTATTGTTCCATGCCACGGAAGTCAGCATTGCAAAAATGCCAGCCTGAAACAAGGTGGTAGGCGACACATCCTCACCCGGAAATGGATTAAGGACAAACACGCTAAGCGAGCCTTCCATATCGGACGAAACAAGAAATCCGTCATCGCTGAAGTGTCTGTAGTATATCATGTCGACTTGAGACTCATCACGACCTGCCAAACATAAATAGTTGTCAGACGTCACGAACCAAAAGTATTTTTCGAACCAGTATTTGGAGCGAATCGATCGAAGTGCGTCGTTTTCGCTCTTAAGGTTTTTCGCGAGGTCCCTTTGAATCTTTTTCTCTGCATTCTTTAACGCCATTCCAGAACTCTTCTCGACCTTAGTTTGCTTGGTGACCGCAACTTTCTTGGAGTCGAAATATAGCCTGGCATTCGCAAACGAAGAAAGCGTCAAGTCAATATCCACAGTGATAGTGGGGACAGAAGATTTCTTCTTCGGGGTCTTGGGGGTTGCTTTCTTTCTGGCATTCTGCAGTTCGAAGCTTTCGACTGACTCTGCGTCCGAATCCGACTCTTGCTCCGATTCTGACTCTGATGCACTCGTTTCTGAGTCAGAGCTGGTCACATCGGAATCGGAAGAGAACTCTTTTGAGCTATCGCCACTCTCCTCAGACACATCAAAAATCTTCTCGGGATCTGGCAAAGCTAGCTTGATCTTATTCTCCAAGAGATTGAGCGGCAATCTGAAATGACTCGACTGTCCTTTCTTCTTGGCTGCATCGAACTTGATGATGTTCTCAATGTCCGTCCAGTCCATTTGCTTCTTGAGCATGGCTTGCAAGTACTCTTTACAGTCTTCGACAAGCTGGGCATGATACATGATCGTGTTGCCTCTTTTTTCATTTATCTCCTGCTGAGTGAGCAACAGCTGGATTTGCTTATCCCGTTCGCTTCTGGCGTTATTCAATCTCTTTTCTGCATGTTGCTTCTGGCTTTCTACGCGTAGGGCAAACTTGTTGGACTCAATCGTCGAGAAGAAATGGTCAAGAGTCTGATTGTAGCCCTTGATCGTTTGGAAGCGGAGACCAGTGTTGGTTTTGTGGGGCGAAAATGGGTGGAACTCGTCAAACGTGTACTCAAGGGAGTCTTTATCCTCTAAATTGTAGAGAGGGTTCTTTTTCTCAACGATTGTTCCGTGAGAAAGACCTTTTTTGGCATCGACAAGAAGATTCTCGTATTGTTGACGAGCCAAAGCGAGTGCTTTCACGGTCTGGCTCAAAATCTCTTCGTCACTTTCCAACACGAGACAAGACCGAGAGGCGTCGATGTCGCTTTCCGCAAGAGCCTTCAAAATCAAGTCACTAGACAAATAGCTGACGCTGACAAACAAGAGCTTGTGGATCGAAAATACCTTCTTTTTCTTATCCAGGGTCGCCGCTGCCAATTTACTTTTATGGTCCTCTATCCAGCCCCGAATATGGGATTCTGCGATCGGCTGAGGCGGAGCAGGATTCTGTTCATCAAACAACGTATTGTCAAACATCTTGTACACTTCGTTGACGGCATACTTGTCATTTTCCGGGCCCAAGTCATTGACTAGTCTGTGCAATGCCAAGATTTTCAAGTCATTGTCTAACAACAATATGTTACCCGCGGAGAAGAATTCCAACACGAGGTAGAAGAGCCCGTCTGAAAATTGAAACACAAGAACTCGGTCATTCCCGACCTGTTTGAGCAGGCTCAATCGTCTGGTCTTTAGATGTTTCCTCAATTTCGTCACGAAGTTCGATGGGGCTGGCGCGGTAGGCCTCTCGAAATCAGATAAATGGAGCTTGTTGCCGCAGTCAATGACCAAGCTTTTCTTCGAATCCGGGACAGAGAATTTCAATACATATTGCCTGGAGGAACCTATGACGTTGTAGATATTTTGCAATCTGTAGTTCAAGAGGTTTTCCTGGAGCTCGTCCGTGATGATACGGAGATCCAACGAGGTGATCCTTTGCTAGCGACAGTTAGTATTCATCGATTCAATGATTTGAGTTTCAAATGTTTACATACCTTCATGTTGAATAGTAGGAAAAAGTAAAGAAGTTCGAAAGGCACAATTCTGGTGCGCACCACCGAAATGCTCGGTCGTGCTCGCGCGTGCTTGAAGATTTGCCACAGTAGATACTTCTAGTTCCAGATAATTCTTGCGCTAAAAATGAAAGAGTGACTGATGTATGATTAAAATAATAAAAAGCATAGCTATATTGAAGTAATAGGTCCTTTTTTTTCAATTGGTGCATTACTACTATCAGACTTGGGTAGACTGCAACTCAAACAAATCTTCGGCGATTGGCCTTTTTTTAATCCTATCTCCAAGCCGGCAAATTCAATCGGGCCGCGCATTCATATCTCGCGCCAAAACATCATTGGGTCAGGCCTTATCTCTGGCTCTCGGAGACTTGCAACTCCATCGTAAATAGGCATGCTGCTGTCGCTTGAAAAACAACTAGCGCCTCTCGTGAAGGCGTTGAAAAGCAAAAAGAAAGCAACGTTTTTCCTCGGAGCCGGGGTATCTACATCATGCGGTATACCAGACTTTAGGAGCCCGAAGACAGGGCTATATGCCAATCTTAAAAGGCTTAACCTTCCGTATCCAGAGGCTGTATTTGACATAGACTATTTTAGAGACGACCCGAAGGCATTCTATACGCTATGCGACGAGTTGTACCCGGGCAAGTTTTTCCCGTCCAAATTTCACTTCCTCTTGAAGCTCTTCCATGAGAACGATCTTTTGACCAGAATTTATACGCAAAACATAGACACCATGGAAAGCCTCGTTGGGGTCAGCCCCGACAAAATCGTGGCGGCGCATGGCTCATTTGCAAGTAATCACTGCATCGATTGTGCGGAGCCCATGGAGACAGAGACTTTGATTGAACTAATGAACGACAAGTCCTTGAATGGAGGGATCCCACAGTGCCGTGTATGTACAGGGTATGTTAAGCCGGACATTGTCTTCTTCGGCGAGGCGTTGCCCGTTCGGTTTTTCGATATGTGGGAAGAAGATCGCGAGGCCGTCGAGGTTGCCATTGTTGCTGGAACGTCTCTTACAGTTTACCCGTTTGCTGGCTTGCCGGCTGAGTGTGGACGGAAGTCATTGCGCGTGTTGGTGAATAACGAGGTTGTAGGCGACTTCAAGACGAAGAAGCGCAAATCGGACCTTGTACTTAAAGAAGATTGCGACTCTGTCGCCGAAGCCTTGGCCAGAGGATTGGGCTGGGAACTGCGACTTGAAGAGCTCATTGCAAAGGAGCGAAAGAAATTTGAGGCACAATCAGGCGCACCCAAAAAGCTAAACTCAAAGACAAGCAGCAATACCGAACAAGCAGAGGCCGTCGGTGAAGAACCAGAGACAAATAAGGCCGCCAAGAACAGCGAGCAGTTGGCCCAGGAACTCGAGAGAGATTTGGGCAAGTTGTCGATAGAAGGCTAGATCACTTTTTCCTATACAAGCGGTAGAAAAACCTCATGTTCTCCAACTTGATGGGGTACGACACCTCCCGGTCGTTTATTCTGTACCAGCAGCTTTCGGACTGGTTCACGATTTCCCACGGCCCGTTGCCCACCCCTGGCTTCCCCACCAAAATCGTATCAATGAGGAACTGCACCGGGAACTGCTTCAGGCCTACAGTGATGTGGGAATACGAGCCTGCGCTCTCGGTAATCAAAAGCAAGGCGCCTTTCCGACAATGCGAGCTGAGAGACTGCAAGAACTTGATCGTTTCTGTTCTTTTCTCACAGAACAACTCGTTGGTCGTGAAGAGAAGCGTGATCAAGTCGAGCTGAGATAGACTCAACTGCTCGGGTGTCTGTGTCAAGACGTCGCCCAACTTGAACTGCGTGGTCAACTTCGAGGGACTATAGAGCCATTTGTTCTGAATATACGAGGTGACGTTGTTGACAATGAGAGACCAATCGGCAATGTCGATCACATCCATGTGAAGCGACGAGGGCGTGCCGCCGTTGGGGATCTTGAGACAACAGAACGCCGAAGCTAACCCAACAAGTTCCGAGGCAGCCCCGCCTCCTACACACAACACCCGGCTCTGCTTGTTGGGGTCAGAAAACATTTCGGAGATCTCCGGACACGACGCAAACAACGAGGAATACGCTAAAGCTCTCGCGGGCGTCCACCGTGCCGCGTAGGCAAGACGCTTGTCGTCACAGTCGAATGCCGAAAGGTAGTCTCTTTGATAGAGCTGTGCCTTCACCGCCTGGATCATTTCCGTGAGGTCTTCTGCGGCCAAAACGTACTTGAATTGCTCCAAAAACAAGTCTATGACCTTCGAGGGAGAGAGTGTATTTTCATGATGGAAGGGGATGATATCATTAGCGGAAGACAGCGCACTGGCCTTTTTGGAAGGGCGCTGGTCATAGTTCAGCGCTCTGAGACTCATTTCTAAGGATAGTTGGTATACGGTATAAAGTATTGAGTCCGGTTCTGAATTCTATATGTAAAGATTTGAATGCACCGATTGGCAGAATGATTTTTGTCACTGTGCTGGTTTTCGACCTAAATAGAATTCGAGTCTCATCTCATCAATGCCCTAACTCTTCGATGTCTGGCATGTAAGCCCGGGTAATCTGCGGCGCGGCGATGAGCGCCAAAACGGTGCGCGCACTATTTTTCAGTGGCCGGTATAAATTCTGGGGTTCTTCGCGAGATGCCTTCAGGCCCTTTTTTCTCTTTTTCTAATTAACCTGTGTTAGGGAAAGAACCCAGCACGTGGCGAAACTAAACCTTCGCGGTTGTATTGCCACCGCTGTGAGGACTTCTCTAGCAGATCGGCGCTCGTGAAGCAAGTTTAATGTCTGGCATCTCGGGCCTTTACTCAATAGTCCTTTAGTGGGCAACGGCTTTTACCGCTATAACGTGGGGCTTAATGGAACTGGTCCCCTCCGGGGTTGAGCGGTTTTGTTTTGCTTCGCCAGGTTCTAGCCGCTTTGTGTTTGGGGCCAATGCCAGCGATGCCTTTCGGGGCATTGGAACAGAGTAGCTCCGTCGACAGGTCACAGATCAAGCGAGCCGGTCTTGAGCTCACCTAGGACTGCGTGGCAACACGTGGCTTTGGGTTGAAGCTCGGCCATCATGACTCGTGGCAACATATTCCTGTACTCTGCGAAAGTCATTTGGCTAATTATCGTTTGAGTAAAACCATGTTGCTCACATCATCCTAGTAAACACCGTAGCGTTACATGTTGTGATCATGAATGGACAGCTTACATTGGCTAAGAGGAGAAATACTCGCGTTTCTTGTTCCCGAATCCTTATAAAATATCTTCGTCAGCGGATCCCGTGGGAGAAGCTAAGTTTGACACAGAGGACGAATACCCCATGTTGATGTTCACGGAATGCGGCAGGTCCGATCCTTTTGAAATGAGTCTCTGCTTTCGCTGATTTTCGAACTCGAATTTCATTAGTTGCTCCGCCATTGGTGACCTCGATTTTTTGTTAGAGTTCAACTTGTTGCTGCTTTGAAATAAAGTTGCGTCGTTCAGGTCACTATCAGCGTACAAGTCCTCTTCCTCTTCCCCGTGCGTCGCCGGTCCCACACCGACAACTGTCCCTACATCCTCTTTGACTAGATTGTTATCAGTGCTGATCTCTGCATGGCTCTGCTTGTCTTCGTCCTGGGCCGCAAGCCCCTGATTGTTAAAGGACTCGATCTCCTGAACAATGTGCTCCAGTTGATCCCTGAGGTTGTTGATTTTGGCTTCGAATGTGTTTTGACCATCTTGAAGAAGCTTTATCGTTCCGTCCCCACCGACGAAAGACGAAGAGGTCCGCTTCTTGTAGAAGAGCAAGTAGGCAGCACCTGTGATGCAATCCTTGGGATCATCAAGAGCACTTACTCTACTATCGTTGAACTTATACCAATTCCCATCTCTGAAGTTCCTCGCACACGCCGTGTAGTGTCCGCCACCTAAACCTCCGTAGTGCTCGTCAACAGCGACCAAATCATACATCAAAGGATCTCCTTCTTCCAGCAAGTTCGAGCTGACAAAACCGCTCATATTCAACCCCTCTATTGGAAAGTCGACTACCATGTCGATTTTATCGCTAAAGTGTCGAGCACTTTGGAACCTTTTCAAGTGAATGGTCAATAAATCTCCAGTGGACCATAACTGTATAGTTTTGGTAGCCCGTTTGTGGTCTTTACAGCGAGGGCAATACCACAAATCTTGCTCACCGAGGACCTCAGGGGTGCTGAAGTTTTTGAGACAGTCATAAAGGGAGATCGTCGAGTTCTGCCTTTTTTTCAATAGCCGCTTGTTCTTTTCAAGCTCGGGGTTCGGTATCGTCGGTGGGTTCAACCATGCTTGGTGCTGCGCGTCACTGAAAAATTGCTTGTAAATCAGAGGGTCCCATTCAATTATTAGCATGTTTGCTTCAGAAACAAGCGCTTCACGTTTGTTTGAGGTGCTCCATGACGAAGGTTCATGGGGAGCCATGACTTTTGGTGCAGACACATTGGTCTCGCCGAAAGACTTGGGAGGCCCACCAAAACTTTCAACGGATGCGAAAAGAGGATTGACTTGATCATAGTTTGTATCGCTCTCGATGTCTTCTTCACTCACAATGCTTGGAAGAGTTTCGGGTTCCTGGACCCTATTCGCCTCAGAGCCCGCCTCATTCTCAGGAGCCACCGCATTTCTGTCAACAATCACAAAGCCATGTTTTTCAGCCTCCGACGAAGGAGGTGATTCGGTTACTGAATGTTTGGCAGATTCACACCGAGGCGTCTCAGAATCGCTTGGCGAGACAACCCCCTTTCTTGAACCTGCTTGTTCCACGTATTCTGGATAGTGATAGTATTTGCGCTTGAGATCGTGTAGCTTTTCGGCCAATAAGGGGAAAGCTCCAAATTGCGGCCTTCCCCGGGGAATCCTCAAGCGGGAATCTGAAAGCAAGCTTGCTCCCGCGCGACTGTCGTATGATCTCATCAGAAATTTCGAGTGTGCTTTCTCTTCATAAAGTTTCATTTCAAACCCGAGGGATGCACTTATATTTGGGTTTGCAAGTGATACATCTGAGTCATATCCATCCAATTCGGCGTTATCGACGCTCGTGTTTACATCCACCATCGCAGTGTCCTCGTGCAAGCCCATGCTTGACAAAAGAGGGAAGTCGTCAGCTGAGTAGAACTTTTTATCTGTATCACCTTTGAGGGCTTCGAATCTAGTTTCAATATCCAGATTTGTAAGTATCTTGACAGTTTGTTCCACTTTTCTTCTGATGGTCCCAAAACTGCTCGTATCAATATCCTTATCTAGGACAACGAACAACGGGATCCCAAAAGGTTCACAGACATTGTAAGACTTATCTTCATCTCGGACAACATTGATAATTGGAATTATGACATCTTTGGCTGCATCGTGCGGGATGACATAGACAACGATCGTGTCGTCTTGACCAATAAGCTCACTCACAGGTAGAAATTTGTTTGCATTCCCATTATCCTGAAAGTTTTTGTAAAAATAATTGCGAAATACCTCGAACAAAAACAACTGCTCCGGTGGCACCTTTAAAAAATCACTCAAGTAGTTCACCAATTCCTCGAAATTGGATGCTTTCGTTAGCTCGACTTCGAGTTCCAGAATCAGGCTCCGATCGGATGTTTCTGAGAGGGTAACAATCGTGAAAATATGGTACCACTTCTTATCAACAGGTAAAGGTAGTGTCAAGTCATTGAAAGGGTCGAAAGTGACGGACTGCTTGGAGCAGCTTGGACAAATGAGGGTGGATTGGTACAACCCAGTAAACAAATCGACAATGATAGAGTCATTTCTTTGCTTGTGCTGTTCCCAGCACTTATTTGCGAGTTCGGTGATGGCGGCAGGGTTTCCCACGTCCTCATCTCTGAGTTCCGGCTTTTCTAGATATGGCTTGTCGTGAATGCGATTGAGGTCCTCATGTAGGGCATCCAAGAGCCAGCTCAAAAACTCCTGGGAGTCTTGTTGTTGGTACCCATGAAACATGGACGAATACCTGCCGATCGTGTACTTGAATTCTCTCGGCGTGATGTACGAGGAACTCGAGTTATGCGTGTCGAAAAGTTTGTGCAACAAGTTGGAGAATGCCAAAGCCACTTCTCCCTGATTTCCTAGAGGATTGGTTTTGTTCAACTCTCGCTCATACAAGTCGAAAAAGAAGTAGGAATTGACTTCCGGAAGATGGACAAGACACTGCAATGCCAGGTTCATGTAGCACGTGTTTCCGAGATTGGTCAATCCCAAGTTGCCGCCGGAGTTGAGGATGATAGAAGAATCAAGAAATCTTGAGCTGTAGCTGGCCACCGCTATATCCACGGGAAACTTGCGCGTTGTTCTGCTGACGCTCTCCGCGACTAGATGAAACCTAGAGGATGTGATACCCTGACTTCTCAAGGTTTGCTCCATGATCCGGGGGCCAATGAGCTTCTTTTCCTCGATGTCGGTGATGAACATAGACACCGGGACTACCGGCGGCAATTCTTCTACGTAGGACGAGTTCACAAACCACACCCTAATGTCGATACTCCTTGCCTTGAACATGCAGGTCTTGATAGCGTCCACCAAATGATGAAACGTTTTGGACTGCGACAACGAAAACGAGCATTTGTACTGCTGGCTCGACCGGTCGACAGTGCCGTGGGTCCTGGGCGGGGTCGAGGACTCGCAGAGAGAATGCACCACGAAAAACGGAGGGTTCCGTTCCATGACAGCGGTGCCGTCGTCATCCACAACAATGTTGCGGATCACGGGATCACCGCGAAGCCCGAACGTCGACACTAGCTGGTGGAACAACTCGGGCGAGATCTGCGTGAACGCGTCGGTTTCGGGTTTCTCCTCTTCAGGCAACACGCCAAATTCGTCGACTATCGCCGAGCAGTCTAGCTTGCCAACGGCCTTGACGAGCAGCGCCACAGACGGCGCGTTTTCTGTTTCAAGAACTCCCTGGAGGTATTTTGAGGGTACCAAGTACGTGGCGTCTCCGTCTTGCGGGGCACCTTTGAGCATCGCTTTCCACGCGTCTCGTGTGCGCAGCAACTGAAGTGCCTCGTCGATTTCTTTCGTTTTGTGCTCGGCGCGTGCGTCACAAAGCTCCTCCTCGGGGCTGCTGATGGAAGATCTGCCCTGGGAACTCTGGTCTGTAACTGCCAGGACTTTCAGATCCTCAGAACAAGCAGGCAGCTGATCTCCCAGCTGATCTCCCGAGGCAAGAGGCGTCTGCGACATAAAGTCACGTGTTTCTATCGAGAGCAGCTGCTCGTTGTCGCCGGGCCGATCCTCGTTGATCTGAAGCATGTGTGGCAAGAAAGAAACGGGTGGCAGAAAACGAAATCGGATGTGAAGTGGTCCACCAATTTCGCAACACGCGAAATCCTCGTTTGCTGATTGTGCAAGCAGCAGCGCGCGCTCGCCCAGGAACTCAAACAGCTGCGGACTTACAGTGGAGTCAATTTGGGAAGCACAAGGATAGTAAAGAACAAAATGCATTTATGGGGTGTGCTTCCCAGTCCTGTTTACTACACTATTCTAAAATGCTGTGACTTTTTGTGGCGAGCAATCTATTGAGCTTTTTCAGCGGCTCAGTTCATCATCGCGTCTCTTCCTTTTTTGCACGTTCAAGTGTTTCGCATAGTCAATCAGCTGCTGAGCCTGTCGAATGTGGCGTGGGGCAGAACAAAGTATGGGTGGACCGTGGAAGTGCAGCGAGCGCATGCTACAGTGAAACCCCGGTAATCCGGAGAAATCTGTTCTTGGCCTTTTGCCCTTCCGTCGCAGGGGGCGGGGGTCAGTCATTTGATCGGGTGCTTCTTTTATGATTTGGGTTTTTTAACTGGGAACTAGTAAAAGCCGTGTTATGGTCGGTCTGAAAATACTCGTGGGTTTCTCAAATATCTTATCCGCACTTAAGGAGAGAAAACTAGATCTTGTTTTGCCCGTCTATTTTGCCTTCACAAATGACCCCTTTGCTCCAAACAAAGAGTGTGAATATCTCTTGTCCTTTGCCAATCATATTATATTATTTTATGGGTTAAAATTCTCGACACGACAAATCATCCTCTTAAAATTTCATCAAGTAGTTCTTCACTAGAGTGCGCCTTTACGGCTGCGAAGTTGACTACTGTAACCATTTAAGAATCTCGCATGCACCTAATTATGTTGTGATAGAGGTTTCTGTATTTGGTATAGTCTAGAGTCAATTCTTAGAGTCATCAAAACACTTTTAATGCTTCAATACATCATAAGGGACTCATTTACTGCCCTGAATGTGACTCCCCCACAATTTTCAATGGTACCCGTGGGATGTGAGGGAATAACTTACCGGGGTGCGGCTCCATACATAAGCACGCAAAAAACATCAAAAGTCACAATATTCTGTATATAGTGTTTCTGGCGGGGTCCGGCTTCTCGCGGGTCCGGCTTAACGTGATTCCACTGCAGCTGGAGTCTGATCCTCTTCCCGAGCAAAGACGATTTGCAGCAACAGCATTCAGGTTGATTTTGCCCACACATCACAATTTCTATGTATGAGCGGGATCTATAAATACACCTCACAAAACAAGACCTTTTGGCAATATTTTAGTGTTTTTCTGACCCTACCTTGCCACTTTATCGCCCAAGGCTCAAGCTCCTCCTGACTGAGACTCCGTTATCTTTAGCACCAGTGCGAAATTGCCAATGCAGTCACCCTAGGGCCTAATCTGCGCGATCGTAATTACATGCTCCCTTCTTATACGCAAAGGCACGTATAAATTATGAGTGACTCGCCTATAAATCATGCTGGGGACTCGGGGATCGACCACGCCCTCACCATTTCTCGCTCAGACTCCTATGCCAATTCAAGAGTAAGTTTGGGACAGCTACCGCTGTTGCCTTCACTTGGCACTGCACGGCATGATAGCGTGTCTATTGGAGACACCGATAGCCTCAAGGTATCAGAAGAAGACTGTGCTCTGCCCAATGAAGATGCCGAGCAGGGACAAGACTATATCGAGTTCGATCTTGGAAGTAAGAACACCAGTCCACATGACATTTGGAAACAAATGAACGTCTCGTCGCGGTCGCTTGTGATGGAGAATGTGGATGATAAGCCTATTGAAGTCGAGACTAAACGGGATCCGGAGGCCGAATTAAGCACGGTGAAAGAGGATGACTATTTCAACGCGGAATCCGCGCAGTGGAACGCAATGAAGAAGGTCACGGCAGATAACTACTACGATGATATGGGCAAGCTTGAGTTTGCAAGGGACCAGGAGTTTGGACTCTTTGAGGGCGACAATCGCCGAGAGTACACGAAAATCGACACCGAGGAGCAACTCATGAAGTATGCGGGCCTCGATCGAAAAACGGACTTTTTGTTCAAGAGCCATGCCTCGCCAAAGTCCCTTCCCAGCGCTTCAGATGCTTCAGAAGAAGAATTCGACGACGAGACGGAAAACGTCGATTCCGACGAGACCCTCGCTGGCACGCGTGGCATGTTGACCGACTCGCAGAAATTCGCCTACGTGGGCATCGTAAAACTAATCACAGTCGAAATGGCCACGGACTTGGCCTTGCTCAATCCAAGAGCAACAAGCAAGTTGGCCAAGCGGCTAAATCTCGGGCAGAAGAACTTCGCCAACTGGACCATGTACATCATGTCGAAGCTTTTCGACC
>JAKUBE010000661.1:0-18131 GCA_030674755.1 Metschnikowia henanensis | reverse complement strand
GAATTATTTATAGTGAAGTTTTCAAAAAACAAAATAAATTAAGTAAAGTATAATCATATTATTATAATAAAGAAATTATTATTAGACCAGTTAAATTATCATATGTATATATAGATAGTAATATTTTTAATGATTATATTATGTATTTAATTAATAATAATAATATAATAAGTATTGATAAAGTTATAAATACTTATGTAAATATATTTAATAATATTATACCATTAAATATTAATCAAGATACTTCTGTATTAAACAGAATAAATGAAACTAAATATTTAAATGGGTGATCAATTATATTAAAAGGTAAATTATCAGATGGAAGATCTAAAACATTAAATTTAATGTATGGATCATTTAATATAACAAATAAAACATATAAATTAAATTATATTCCTAATAATTTATATAAAGGATCAATTAATCCTTTAAATTTAAATATTAATAAAGATGGTAAATATAATATTAAAGTTAAATTAAATTATAATTCAACACAAAATTAAATATATAAATTAATATTCTAATATCTTATTAATAAAAAATATAAGTAAGAATTATATACTCCTGCCCCGTAAAGGGACAGGAGGTCCTCTTTGCACACCTAAGCTGTAGCTGTGCTGCGGGAACTTATTAAGTAATAATAAAGAATTAAGAGAATTAGCTTAATTGGTATAGCGTTCGTTTTACACACGAAAGGTTATAGGTTCGATCCCTATATTTTCTAACTACCAACTGTACTTAATATTTATTTAAGACATTGGAAGATAATACCTTTAATTAGTCCCCCCCTTTTAGGTGGGGAATCCCCGCCCCATTTGGGGGGCGGGAGGTATATATTCATTTAACATATATATTTATTTTATATAGGTACTATTCCTTTTTTGGAGAATATGACTTAATTGAATATAATAAATAAAGATATATATTAATATATTATAAATATATTAATATTAAAGATTAATAAATTATAACAATAAATAATGACACATTTAGAAAGAAGTAAACATCAACAATATCCTTTTCATATAGTAATACCATCACCATGACCATTAATGGTATCATTAGCATTATTATCATTAGCATTATCATTAGCATTAACAATGCATGGTTATATTGGTAATATAAATTTAGTATATTTAGCATTATTTGTATTAACATGTAGTGCATGTTTTTGATTTAGAGATATTATTGCTGAAGCAACATATTTAGGTAATCATACAATAGCTGTTAGAAAAGGTATTAATACTGGTTTCTTATTATTTGTATTATCTGAAGTATTAATTTTTGCTGGTTTATTCTGAGTATATTTCCATTCAGCTATAAGTCCTGATGTTCTATTAGGAGCTCTGCTGACCTCCAATTGGTATTGAAGCAATTAAACCAACTGAATTACCTTTATTAAATACTATTATTTTATTATCATCAGGTGCTACTATTACATATAGTCATCATGCATTAATTAATAAAGATAGAAGTAAAGCATTATCAGGATTATTAATTACATTCTGATTAATTGTTATTTTTGTATCTTGTCAATGAATTGAATATACTAATGCAGCATTTACTATCGCTGATGGTGTATATGGTTCAGTTTTCTATACTGGTACTGGATTACATTTCTTACATATGGTTATGTTAATCATTATGTTAGGTATTTGTTATTGAAGAATAAGAAATTATCATTTAACATCAGATCATCATGTTGGTTACGAAAAAACTGTTTTATACCTGCCATGTATTAGATGTTATTTGATTATTCTTATATATCACATTTTATTGATGAGCTCTAATTTAATAAATAACTCAAATAAGTAATATTCTATATACCTCTTTTCTATATTATACAGGAAAATCATAATATATATATTATATATGAAAATCATAATATATATTTATACATGAAAATCATAATATATATTTATACTTCGTCCCACACTTTGTGTGGAGTCGATACCTATTGTACATAATATATATCATTATACATAATATATATTATTATCTATAATATGTATTAAATACAAAGGAAGATATAAAAAATTATAAGTAAGACCCTCTTGATAATTCATCAAGAGATATGTCTGTTATACGGAGCTCTGATAGCTTTTATCGCTTTTATAGCTTAGTGGTAAAGCAATAAACTGAAGATTTATATACATGTGGTTCGATTCCCCTTAAAAGCATATTAGTCTCCTGTATTTTATACCTTGTGGAGAAAACCTCTGAAGGGAAATTACTCCCGGGAGAATATTAATTTGTAAATACTAAGACTTGAACTTAGATAATATATCCCTAGAAACATACATTTTACCTATTAAATTATATTTACATTATCAATGTAATTGATAGGTCCGCCACACCTCCTCTCTGAAAGAGGGGGGGTGTGGCTTACTTACTTTTAAATGGAAATTTGTATTATATATTTTATACTGTATTTTATAGGAGCCTCCACCTTTGGTGGACGGAGGTATTACCTCATAGGAGGTGTTGTTTAACGGTTAGGCTATTAGATTGCAGATCTACATAATAAGAGTTCGATTCTCTTCACCTCTTTAGCATATTATGCTAATAAGAAGTAGAAGGATTATCTTCTCCTCTTTTACATATATATTATGTATATAATATTATGTAAATAATGATAATTAAAATTATCATATAATAAAATAATAATAAATTATAATTATATATATATATATAAATATATATATATGATATATAAATAAATAGTTAAATACTATATAAATAAAAAGTATGCAATTAGTATTAGCAGCTAAATATATCGGAGCAGGTATCGCTCTAATTGGATTATTAGGAGCCGGAATTGGTATTGCCATCGTTTTCGCAGCATTAATTAATGGAGTAGCTAGAAACCCTTCATTAAAAGATCAATTATTTTCATTCACTATTTTAGGTATGGCCTTATCAGAAGCCACAGGATTATTTTGCTTGATGGTATCATTCATTTTATTATTTGCTGTTTAATTAACAATAAATAATATAATTATAAAGTAATATTCATTTATATTTTTTGTTACACCCCATCATGTATAAACTCCCGCTAGCATAGCTAGCTATGCTGCGGGTTCCTGTAATATATATTGTACCTTATATCCCCGCAGGTGCGGGGGTGTAATAGATATTTTTGTATGATTTCCGCTTCATAGCTTTGCTAGCTTAGCTGAGATATTTATTTTATATATACGGAAGAAAGATAAGTGATTAAAATATAAGAACAATATAAGTAAGTTCCTCCCTGCCCAGCAGGGGGGAACCCCCGCCTATTATGGTCAATTATAATTTCCTTCGGCGGTAGTTCCTCCAAATACGATGGGGGTACTTTACTAAGAAATAGTAAGATTAAATAATAATTTTACTATAAATAAATATTATTCAAGATAATAATTAACAGTAATTATATATAAATTAATTAAATAACATAAATAATATGAAGATATATTAAGAATGTATTAAAATAAAGAATATAAAGCACAATGGTACAAAGATGATTATATTCAACAAATGCTAAAGATATTTCAATTATGTATTTCATATTAGCATTATTTAGTGGTATGGCTGGATCAGCTATGTCAATAATTATTAGAATAGAATTAGCAGCACCAGGATCACAATATTTACATGGAAATAATCAATTATTTAATGTATTAGTTGTAGGTCATGCTGTATTAATGATTTTCTTCTTAGCTATGCCTGCATTAATTGGAGGGTTTGGTAAAACACCTTCAATAGAATTAATTACAGATAATAATGTTCAATTAAAAGGGAATAAATCTTCAAATACTTTATGAAATTTTTAAGATACAATATCTTCTTTTAAAGGGGATAAAACAAAGTTAGGTCCTTATTTAGCAGGATTAATTGAGGGAGATGGAATAATTTATGTCCCAAGCAGTGAATCAAAAGGATCTCATACTCCTTTTATTACTTTCCACTCAATAGATATACCTTTAGCTAAATGCAGAGCTAAATAGGAAATATTTATCAAAAACTAAATAACAGTCCCTCCCGGGGGGGGCCTCGTGCCCCCACGGAGAGGGACCCTCGGTTCCCCCGGGAGTGTTATTTGACAAATTCAAAAGATTAAAGATTTATATACTTTAATTAATTTAGTTAATGGATATTTTAGAACTCCTAAATATGAAGCTTTAGTAAGGATTATTAAATGAATAAATAATTGTAGATAAAAATATAGATAGTAAGAGCATATTATATAAAGGGAATCCCTTAATAATATATAATATCTCAACTAAAGCTAATATTGTTTCTCAAATGAGAATAATTCCTATGTTAGAGATAGATAATTCTCTATTAGAATCTAATGGATGATTAGCTGGGTTTACAGACGCGGATGGAAAATTTTCAATTGTTGTATATCCTAATATAAATAAAGTAAAAATATATTAGAGATTAGAAAAAATTATCATAAAGATATTAAATATATGTCAAATAGTTCCCCCCGACACCGCTCGGGAACCTGACGGGAACCCTCGCGGAGCGGGAGTTATAATAATATTATAACAGAAATTGCTAATTTATTTAATAGTAATTTATTAGAGAGAGAAAGAGTATCAAAGTTAAAAGGTCAAAAAGACTATAAAACTTATTATTCTTATATTGTAGCAGTAGGTAAATTTGATAATTTATTAAAAGTAAACATTTTAATAAATATCCTATATTATCAAGTAAACAATTAAACTTTCAAGATTGATCCCTATTATTATTATGTATTAAGCAACATAATAAATCATTTACACACCCTAATTAATTTAGCAACTAAAATTAAATTATAATCTAACTAAAACAACCTTTAATTGAGATCATTATTATTTGTAACAACAAATAATTGCCTTTTTATATTATATATAAATAAAATATTACTAAATTCTGGAAACTCTTAAAGCCTTAAATAATTAATATTATAATATCTTTTATTTAAGGATATCCTCATTAATTTCTTCATCACAATGAACAATAATGAAGTAATAGACAATCAGTAGGAAACCAAAATAAATTTATAATTTATCAGTAGATTCCTCAGAGACTATACGTAATATATATTCACATAAAATTAATAGTCTCGGCGGCAGTACTTACCAATCTTAGTATCAGCGAGAGTGAATATAAAAATATAGTCCATATTTTATAGAAATATAAAATAACACATGAATTATATGTTACCATTAATAATTGGAGCTACAGATATGTCATTCCCAAGAATTAATTCAATTGGTTTTTGATTATTACCAATAGGATTAGTATGTTTAGTAACATCAACATTAGTAGAATCAGGTGCAGGAACAGGATGAACTGTTTATCCACCATTATCATCAATTCAAGCTCATTCAGGGCCTAGTGTTGATTTAGCTATTTTTTCATTACATTTAACATCAATTTCATCATTATTAGGGGCAATTAATTTCATTGTAACAACATTAAATATAAGAACAAATGGTATGTCAATGCATAAAATGCCATTATTTGTATGAGCAATTTTCATTACTGTATTATTATTATTATTATCATTACCTGTATTAACAGCAGATCTTACAATGTTATTAATGGATAGAAATTTTAATACTTCATTCTTCGAAGTAGCTGGAGGAGGAGATCCTGTTTTCTAGCAACACGCCTTCTGGTTCTTCGGTCAAGGTGGCCCATTATTATGAGTAATAATAATGTATTGTCCTATATGCTGGAAACCTTTATTAATTTCTTTAATTACTAGTAGAATAAATAACCTCTACAGTAAAAATATTAAAGGAAAAAGGTAATCAGCCAGTAACTACAAAGTTTAATACTTCATTAGGTACTTCAGAGACTACATGGACAAAATATAATAATACAAATTAATAATTAGTTAGTTTAATTGATGAAGATAATTATTACACAAGATAAATATCCATTATTGAGTTTATCAATAATTTATTAATATTATGTGATATAGATTATGATTAAAATTTAATGATCAATTAAAATATTATGATAATATTATATAAAGATATAGTCCATATTTTCTTAATAAAGAAAGTGCACCCAGAAGTTTATATTTTAATTATTCCTGGATTTGGTATTGTATCACATATTGTATCAACTTATTCTAAAAAACCAGTATTTGGTGAAATTTCAATGGTTTATGCCATGGCATCAATTGGTTTATTAGGATTCTTAGTATGATCACATCATATGTATATTGTAGGATTAGATGCTGATCTAAGAGCTTATTTCACATCAGCTACAATAATTATTGCTATTCCAACAGGTATTAAAATTTTCAGTTGATTGGCCCTAATTTACGGAGGGTCAATTAGATTAGCTGTTCCTATGATGTTTGCTATTGCATTCTTATTCTTATTCACTATTGGTGGTTTAACAGGAGTAGTATTAGCCAATGCATCATTAGATGTTGCATTCCATGATACTTATTATGTAGTAGGACATTTCCATTATGTATTATCAATGGGAGCTATTTTCTCATTATTTGCTGGTTATTATTATTGAAGTCCTCAAATGTTAGGATTAGATTATAATGAAAAATTAGCACAAATTCAATTCTGATTAATTTTCATTGGAGCTAACGTTGTTTTCTTACCAATGCATTTCTTAGGAATTAATGGTATGCCTAGAAGAATTCCAGATTATCCTGATGCATTCGCTGGTTGAAATTATGTTTCATCAGTTGGTTCATTAATTTCAATGGTTTCATTATTCTTATTTGTTTATATTATGTATGATCAAATTATAAATGGTGTAACTAATAGAAATACTCATAAATTAATTTATAAAACACCTGATTTTATGGAATCTAATAGAATCTTTAAATTAAATGTTGTTAAATCTTCATCTATTGAATTCTTATTAAATTCTCCACCAGCTGTTCATGCATTTAATACACCAGCTGTTCAATCTTAATTAATATTCATATATAATTTATTTATCATATATTTTTATATTTTTTATAAATTTATAATATCTTAATTATAATTTTTCATATATATATATTAATATATATATATTACTGTTCCGCAACACAACTTTGCTAGCTTAACTAGCTTTGCTGTGGTAAATCCCGGTATAAAATAGGGACTGGAATAATCTTTAATTTGTATTAATTTTACAAATTAATAATAATATTATTATTCATTATTCATGAATTATTAAATTAATATTAATCTTATTTTATGATATTTAATTTACAGGAAGTATAAATCATCATAAGATAGTTGATAATTATCATAATTATTAATATAACAATAATATGCCACAATTAATTCCATTTTATTTTATGAATCAATTAACATATGGATTTTTATTATTTGTAGTATTATTAGTATTATTTTCACTAATTTTATTACCTATGATTTTAAAATTATATGTATCTAGATTATTTATTACTAAATTATAATAAATATATCATTTATTAACTCTCATCCAGCTTTGCTGGATGGGTAAACTAATTAATTTATATACCATTAATTATGGTTTTTAATATTTATATATATTTATATATAAATTTATTTATATATATTATTATATATATATATTTATAAGATATACTAATAAAAATTTAACAAAATGTTTACATTTATTAATTCACCATTAGATCAATTTGAAATTCAACTATTAATAGGATTTCAACTACCATTTTTAAACATAAATAATTTTAATATTTCAACTTTCACTATCTTTAGTTTAATTTTATTATTAGTTGTATTATTTTTATACTTATTACCTTCAGCAGCATCACTGCAATAGTAACTCTACTGGATTAAGTACTAATTATAATATTATTGGTAATAAATGAATAGTATTTCATGAAGTAATTTATGATACAATTATGAATATGCTAAAAAATATAATTGTAAGTGAATCATCAAATAATAATAAAGGAATGTTTTACTTTCCATTAATTTATACATTTTTTGTATTTATTATGTTAGCTAATTTATTAAGTTTAATTCCATATACATTTTCATTAACATCTAATTTTATGTTTATTATTTCATTAAGTTTTGCTGTATGAATAGGAAGGGCAATTTTAGGATTATATCAACATGGTTTAGTATTTTTTTCATTATTTATTCCACATAATACACCATTAATTTTAGTACCATTATTAGTAATAATTGAAATGTTATCATATGTAGCTAGAGCTATTTCATTAGGATTAAGATTAAGTGTTAATAATCTGTGCTGGTCATTTATTATTAGCTATTTTAAGTGGTTTATTATTTAATTTTATGTCTATTAGTTTAATTACTTTTGTATTAGGATTTATGCCTTTATTAGCTATTTTAGCTATTTTCTTTTTAGAAATTGCTATTGGATTAATTCAAAGTTATGTTTGAAGTATCTTAACTGCATCTTACTTAAAAGATGCCTTATACTTACATTAATTGTAACCTCTTAATTAATTTATTTATTAATATTCTTATTGCAATTCATATATATATATATATAAATATGAATGTATTACCTATATATTAATATATTATTATTTCATAGGAGCCCCGTCCAATGTTTTTTGGACGGAGGCGACCTCATAGGGTAAGTAATAATATGTTATTATTATGTCAGAAAATAATGATATAAAAGTAAGGTATAAACTCCCACTGCATAGCTAGTTATGTAGCGGGTTCCTGTAACATATATTATTAATAAGGATCTGTAGCTTAATAGTAGAGTATCATTTTGTCATAATGAGGGGTGTCAGTGCAAATCTGATTAGATTCGAGAATAAGGGATATTCACCATAGGAAAGGTAGATTATTTGCTAAGTAATTGAATATATATTCTGATGGGTTCGAATCCCATATTTTCCGATTAATTAATTAATATAAAGGACCCAACAGCGAAGCTGTTAGGGTCCCTCCTAGGGCAGGTAAATATATTTCAATGGTAGAAAGAGTATTTGTGGTATACTATATCTAAGTTCAATTCTTAGTATTTACCCTTTATTTATACTCATAATAAAATAATCTTATATAAAAATAATATATAATCTATAAGAACCAATCCTACACAAAGTATACACAAAGTATACACAAAGTGTGGGGGGTGAGTAATCTCTTAGGAGATATAAAGAATATAGTTTAATGGTAAAACTATTGATTTCAAATCAATCATTAAGGGTTCGAGTCCTTTTATTCTTGAAATAATTTATATGTATCATTAATATGATATAAGTAAGTAAATAATAGATTTGAAATAATTATAAAATAGAATTAACGAGATAATCATGGATTATACAATATCATAATAAGCCATATATCCTTTATTTTAGAGGATTGGGTAAACATATGATAAAGTTATTAATAGGAATAGGTTATTAATTAATAAATAAATTATAAAACCTAAGGGAAACCTAATAAATATACTAAGTGAACTGAAACATCTAAGTAACTTAAGGATAATAAATCAACAGAGATATTATAAGTATTGGTGAGAGAAAGTAATATAAAGTTCCTCCGGGGCCCCTCAGGCACAGTAAGGGACCTCGGCTTTGGGGCCGAAGTCAATAAAGTATTATGTAAAATAAATATAAGAATATAACATATATTATAATTTAATATTATAATATATAATAAGGATTAACAAATTCTAAGACTAAATACTATTAATAAATATAAAGAGTACCGTAAGGGAAAATATGAAATGGTTATTTTATAAGCAATCATATCATTAAATAATAAATGAAATGATGTACCTTTTGTATAATGGGCCAGGAAGTTATTAATAATTGCGAAATAAATACATTATATATAAATAAAATTAAAATGTTAATAAATAAAATTAATTATATACTCCTGTCCCGACGGGGCAGGGGTCCTCTTAGCACACCTAAACTGTGAACTTATAATATGTATATATTATAATTAATAAGAGGCGGGAGTAAATATTAATAGACCCGAAAGCAGATGATCTTACCTTGATAAGATGAATAACGATCGAACAAGTTGATGTAGCAAAATCATTTGAATAATTGAGGTAAGTAAGTGAAAGACAAATCTGATCTGCAGATAGCTGGTTTTCTATGAAATATATGTAAGTATAGCCTTTATATAAATATAATATTACTCCCGCAGCATAGCTAGCTATGCTGCGGGTCCCTGTAAAATAAATAAGTAAGGATGGTATAGCAATTAATATATTTTCGTATATCGAAAAGTATTAAATCTCAAAATATTATATTATAAGGATATAAAGAGTCAGATTATGTGCGATAAGGTAAATAATCTAAAGGGAAACAGCCCAGATTAAGATATAAAGTTCCAAATTAATATTAAGTGAAAATAATATTAAAATATTAAAATATAATCAGTTAATGGGTTTGACAATAACCATTTTTTAATGAACATGTAACAATGCACTGATAAATAAATTAATGATATTTAAAATCATATATATAATAATATATATATATGTTAATAAATAATATACGGATCTAAAAATATTAAACTGAATATCTAAATATTATATAAATAAAATATAATATGGTAATAGAACATTTAATGAAGAGATATATTAATTAACAATTAATATATAATATAATAATTAAATAGAGAATGCTGACATGAGTAACGTTAAAAAAGTATAAACTTTTTTCCTTAAAGCATAAGGTTTTACTATAAAAGTACGGCCCCTAACATAAAAATATCTAAAGATATAAATGGATGGGATACTCTAAATTAATATAATAATTAAATAAATATATATATTAAAATATATATTAAATTAATCAGGAAAATAATTAATAAATACCGTAATGAAGACCGACTCAGGTATGTTAGTAGAGAATATGAAGGTGTATTGGATAATTAAGGATAAGGAACTCGGCAAAAATAGATCTAAAATTAGAGAGGATTAATAAGAACAAGGTTGTACAACTGTTTAATAAAAACACAGCACTTTGCAGAAATGATAAATTAAAGTATAAGGTGTGAACTCTGCTCCATGTTCATTGTATAAATAATAAATTTGAAAGAATATATTAATAAATATGAATAAATAGCAGCCTTATTATGAGGGTTATAATGTAGCGAAATACCTTGGCCACTAAATATGGTCCCGCATGAATGACGTAATGATACAACAACTGTCTCATCCTTAAGCCAAGTGAAATTGAATTGGTAGTGAAGATGCTATCTTGATATAGATTGACAAAAAGACCCTATGCAGCTTTACTATAGTTAGATAACTTGATTAATTATTAATTATATTCAGAATATTAAGTAATTGATTAAATATAATAGGAGATACTTATTATAATTATATAATTATTCTTATCCATATATAAAAATATATTTATATTATTATATAAATATAATGGAGACAAGTTCTAATTGGTAGTTTGAATGGGATGTTCTTTTCAGCAAATTTATCTGATAAAGTCCATATATAATAAATAAAATAAAATTAAAATATATAATTATATATATTAATTATAAAAATATTGAACAATATTCAATAAATAATAAAATAAATAATGTATAGTTAAATTATCAAGAAAATAATAATAATAATCAAAATAAATAAAGATTATAAAAAATAAATATAATAGTATAACTATGCTATAATTGTAATACAAACAAGTAAAACAAGTACGTAAGTATGGTATAATGAACAAATAATACTGATTGTAAGGATTATTGATAACGAATAAAAGTTACGCTAGGGATAACAGGGTAATATAACGAAAGAGTAGAAATTGTAAGCAGTGTTTGCCACCTCGATGTCGACTCAACCTATCCTCTTGGTTGTAACAGCTAAGAAGGGTTTGACTGTTAGTCAATTAAAAGGTTACGTGAGTTGGGTTAAATACGATGTGAATCAGTATGGTTTTTATCTACTATATCTAATATTATCAAATTAAATCTCATTATTAGTACGCAAGGATCATAATGAATTAACCTATGGTGTAATTATTAATAATTTATAATTAATAAATTGTTATTGTAGTAAAGCTAAGTTAATAAATAATAAATATTGAATACATATTAAATATGAAGTAGTTTTAATAAGATAAATATATTGATCATTTTATACTAAAATGATAATTTAATAGTATTTGGTTATATTCTAACCATATTCCTTTTAAGGAATAACTAATTAATCAATAATCTATTTTATATCTAATCTATTATTTACTAATACCGTCTTTTATATTACATATAAGAGAAATTTGTCAATATCTATAAGAATTATATATATTATATATATATTTCTAAGATATATATATATATTACTTTGTCAAAAGTAAAATATATTAAGTTATATTAGCTTAATTGGTGAAGCATTCGTTTTGTAATCGAAAGATTTAAGGTTCAAGTCCTTAATATAACAATAATAAATTAAACTAAATTAATATTATATTACAAATATAACACTATGAAGACCTTTATTGTATAAAATACAAGGTATAAAATACAAGGTATAAAATACAAGGTATAAAATACAAGATATAAAATACAAGATATAAAATACGAGGTATAAGGTTAAATAGTAAGTTATATAATTATTATATTAAAAATAAATTAAAAATAAAAAATGTTAACAATGATAAAAATTATAAATACATTATATAATGATGTACCAACACCATTTGGATATTATTTCCAAGATTCAGCAACACCTAATCAAGAAGGAATTTTAGAATTACATGATAATATTATGTTTTATTTATTAGTAATTTTTGGATTAGTTTCATGAATGTTATTTAATATTGTAAAAACTTATTCAAAAAATCCTATTGCATATAAATATATTAAACATGGACAAACTATTGAAATTATTTGAACTATCTTACCTGCTGTTATTTTATTAACTATTGCTTTCCCATCATTTATTTTATTATATTTATGTGATGAAGTATTTTCTCCTGCTATAACTATTAAAGCTATTGGTTATCAATGATATTGAAAATATGAATATTCTGATTTCATTAATGATAATGGTGAAACTATTGAATTTGAATCATATGTAATTCCTGATAGTTTATTAGAAGATGGTCAATTAAGATTATTAGATACTGATACTTCAATTGTTGTTCCTGTTGATACTCATATTAGATTTTTAGTAACAGCTGCTGATGTTATTCATGATTTTGCTATTCCTAGTTTAGGTATTAAAGTTGATGCTACTCCTGGTAGATTAAATCAAGTATCAGCATTAATTCAAAGTGAAGGTGTATTCTATGGGATGTGTAGCGAATTGCTGCGGATCAGGACATGCTCAAATGCCAATTAAAGTAGAAGCCGTTTCATTACCAAAATTTTTAGAATGATTAAACGAACAATAATATATATCTAGCCTCAATGCGTAATTAATATTCTTAATATTCTCAACCACAAGAGATAATATTCTCATCAATGTATTACATATCAATCAATATGAGATAGGAGCCCTCTCCCCCCCCTTTTGAGGGGGAGAGGGCGACCTCACAGAAGAGGAGGTAAATTAGTGCGACATCAAATGGAATCTTTATATAATAAAGGAAATAGACTCGGAACCTAATACACTATGAATCTCATCTTCCGCTAGCACGAGGTACAATAGACTCTCCTAAAATATCAAGGATTTCATATATATATTATATGATAATTGAATGTTCAAATAAAGGGAGTACCCTCCCAATACCTTTTGAGGGGGGGTACCCCCCGCCTATTATATAATATAATGGTCAATTATAATTTCCTTCGGCGGGAGTACCCTATGTATAAACTTCCTGTAATATGTCTAGATATATTGCAGCCGGAAGTGTAATTATAAGTAAGTGTGGCCCCACTTTATATGTCTATGGTATAATCTATCAATGTATAATCTATCAATGTATAATCTATCAATGTAGAATATACGGCACCTATAAAATAATAAGAGAATATATGGGGGAGGGGTTTTCAATGTTGGTAGTTGGAGTTGAGCTGTAAACTCAATGGTTATATACCCTCATAGGTTCAATTCCTATCCCCTTCATATTATATAAATATAATACTCAGTTGATGGGAAGAAGAACCCAGTTTATCTTTCAGATAAAGCTAGGTTCAATTCCTATCCCCTTCACTTATCCCTTCGGGTGGATTGAAGTTAGATGGTCCCCCTATCAGAAGATAGGGGGACTATCCCCTTCACTTAGATAAAATAGAAGAATTCTATGAGATAGATTAAAATTTTATTACCTTAATATAGTTTCATAGTATCCGCCACACCCCTCTGATCTTTGATTTCTGAGAGAGGGGGGGGGGGTGGCTTAATTTTATTCTGTAATATAATAATATATAATTGTGAGGTTACAATGTTTTTATAGCTTAACGGTTAAAGCATCTCACTGTTAATGAGAGTATATAGGTTCGATTCCCATTAAAGACTTTATAATGGGGTTATATTTTAATTTGGTAGAATTATTGTGTTGCATACAATAGATATGAGTTCAAGTCTCATTAACTCCAATCCAATAATAATATTACATATAATTACCCCTATCATCCCTTTGATTTGGATTAAATAATTATGAAACTATAATTCAATAGGTTAGAATAGTATTTTGATAAGGTACCAATACAAGTTCGATTCTTGTTAGTTTCATATATATTATTATGGATAAGCTACATTCTCTCCTAAAGAGAATATACCCCCCCTGCCTTATGGGTCAGGGGGGGGGGTCGGGAGTATGCAGTTATATTTTATTAAGGTTGGTTGACTGAGTGGTTTAAAGTGTGATATTTGAGCTATCATTAGTTATTTATAACTACGTAGGTTCGAATCCTACACCATCCGTCGCCGCCCGCAGGTCGGCTCCGGAATGGATGTGGGAGTACGACACCCACTTCCCCCCGAACAGGGGGAAGTAGGTTCGAATCCTACACCATCCGATATATAAAATTAATATCTACTGGGTGGGATTAGGAACCCACTGTTGAGCAGTAGGTTCGAATCCTTTTTAATGAAATTAAAAGGGATATCGATACCCTAATAATATATTATTAAGGTTCGAATCCTACACCATCCGTCCCCGCCCGCAGGTCGGGCCCGGAATGGATGTGGGACTGCGAGACCCACTTTACCCCTACGGGGTAAAGTAGGTTCGAATCCTACACTATCCGTAACTATCCACACCTTCCATTATATTAAATTAATATATACACCATCCGTATATTCTCACTACACATTCCATACATCGTTTATATATACTCGTAGGTAAAATAAACATAATTTATATATATTATTATCTATATAAAAACCGTATACCACCTGTTATATTTATTATTTATATATTTATGAATAAGAGAATATTTTGAACATTTATTAATTTAATGAGAGAATAACTAGGAGTCCAAAATACATTGGGCGACCTCTTATAATTTTATAGATCTTATCGTCTAATGGTTACGACATCACCTCTTCATGTTGAAAATATCGGTTCGAATCCGATTAAGATTAAATAGAATACCGATAATTACAAATATGTAAATATAAAATAAAAATATATATATCTCTTGTATTTTAAGAGATTAAAAGAATCATAATATATAACATATATATTAATAATAGAAATATATATAAGATATAATATATATTATATATAAATATAGAATATATATAAATAATATTAAAATAAATAAATTATGGCATTTAGAAAATCAAATGTATATTTAAATTTAGTGAATAGTTATTTAATTGATTCACCTCAACCATCATCAATTAATTATTGATGAAATATAGGATCATTATTAGGATTATGTTTAGTAATTCAAATTATAACAGGAATTTTTATAGCAATGCATTATTCATCAAATATTGAATTAGCATTCTCATCAGTTGAACATATTATAAGAGATGTTCTACGGAGGATGAATTTTAAGATATATGCATGCTAATGGAGCATCATTCTTCTTTGCTATTATGTATATGCATATAGCTAAAGGATTATATTATGGATCATATAGATCTCCTAGAACATTAGTATGAATTATTGGAGTAATTATTTTTGTTGCTACAATAGCAGCTGGTTTCTTAGGATATTGTTGTGTATACGGGCAAATATCACATTGAGGAGCTCTAGTAATTACTAACTTATTCTCAGCAATTCCATTTGTGGGTAAAGATATTGTTCAATGATTATGGGGAGGGTTCGCTGTGTCTAATCCACTAATTCAAAGATTCTTCGCATTACATTATTTAGTTCCATTTATTATTGCTGCATTAGTTATTATGCATTTTATAGCATTACATGTACATGGATCATCAAATCCATTAGGAATTACTGGTAATTTAGATAGATTACCTATGCATGGATACTTTATTTTTAAAGATTTAATTACAGTATTTGTATTTTTAATTTTCTTTGCATTATTTGTATTCTATTCACCTAATACATTAGGTCAAGAGATGGCCTCTTTCCCCTACTCACCAGTATTTTATAGTGTTCCTCAAACACCATAAGTACCTCCCTCGTATTTTATACGATGGGGGTACCCCCGCCCCCCCAAAGCAAAGCAAAGGGGGGGGGGGCGGGAGTACCTTTGGGAGTAGAAGGGATTGTAATTATATGCTATATGCTGGAAAATCTATAAATTAATTTATAATGTTTTTTGAGAAAGAACATATTAATTAATAGACAATCAGCAGGCAACCAATAAATATTATATTTTAGTAGGTGCCTCAGAGACTACACGCATATATAAACCCCAGAGTTCAATTTATCAAACTCCCTATAAAATATCTTGATATATTATAGGTACCCGCAGCATTGCTAACAATGCTGCGGGAGTTTAAGTATATTATAAACAAATTTAACGAATCAAATATATATATATATATATAATGAATTAAAAGAATTAATATATATATTCATTCAATACCTGTATCAACGAGATTGATATTAGTAAATATTGATTTTGTTCTCTATGGTTTAAAAAGATATAGTCCACTTATCGCATCCAGACAATTATATTCCAGGTAATCCAATGGTAACACCACCATCAATAGTACCTGAATGATATTTATTACCTTTCTATGCTATTTTAAGATCAATACCTGATAAATTAGTTGGAGTTATTCTAATGTTTGGTGCTATTTTTGTATTATTAGTATTACCATTAACAGATAGAAGTGTTATTAGAGGTAATACTTTCAAAGTAATTTCTAAATTATTTTTCTTCTTATTTGTATTTAATTTCATTTTATTAGGAGTATTAGGATCATGTCATGTTGAAGTACCATATGTTCAAATGGGTCAAATTGCTACATTCTTATACTTTGCTTACTTCTTAATTTTTGTACCAATTATTTCATATATTGAAAATGTATTATTCTATATTGGTAACGTTAATAAATAATTAATATTCTTCCCTTTATTCTATATAATAATATTATTATGTATATATAATACATAATTCTCCTATAATATTAAATCATTCAATATATTTAATAATATATTCCTAGATTTATAACTGACATTTTAAGCAATAATATTAATTAGATCGACATAGTATAATTTACTATTTATTTTGTCATAATCAATATTATAATCCTGCTTAGTACCCTATGTATAAAATAAATATATATTTATTTTATACCGCAGCGGGTGTAGGCATATGACTTATCTCCTATTTGGGATGTATCTAAGTCTAAATATCCTAAAAGGTAATACCTCTGAGGTAATAAAAATATCAAGATATACATGGGCTCCTAATTTATTATTAAACTCTTGAATATCTTTAACTTTATATACGTCTACTGGTTTTAATACTAGCGTAGCTTGATATAAACTAGTTTCAATGCTCTTACAATATCTTATTCATCTGAGAAGCCTACTGGTAAATTTAATTATTTATATTTAGAGTAGTCCCTGATTACCTATATATTATAAGTAATAGGAGACCTACCTCCCAATATATAAAATACATATATAAAAAACATTTGGGGAGGAGTTAAATTAATTATTATATAGACATAATATGTAATATGATGTAATTGGTCAACATATTAGGGTCATGACCTAATTATATACGTTCAAATCGTATTATTACTCTAGCAATATGTCTGTCACCCCCCCCTCTAAGATAGGGGGGGGTGTGGCTTATTTATGAGTCTCCCGTCTAGCTTTGCTTAGTATAAACACC
>JAKUBE010000660.1:0-18390 GCA_030674755.1 Metschnikowia henanensis | reverse complement strand
ACGAATGCGACAATGTCTATGTTGCAGACGCCAGCGTGATGCCCACGGCCTCGGGAGCTAATCCAATGGTATCAACAATGGCTCTTTCCAGGCACATTGCAAAGAACATCAGCAAGGACTTGGCGCCTACCGCCAGGCTTTAAATGAACATATATGGTAATGGATAATGACAGCGAGTATTTCCTGATTGGTCAGGAGACGGTACCATGTCTTATGATGTAGAGATGCATTTGGTGCGTAGTGAGGATGGTCAACCTTTTATTCTTTGAACGGGGTTCTCCAGACTTATAACGGTTTTCTGGAGGAGGACATGGTTTCACCGAGTTTCCCGGATTACCACGATGATCAAGCTTTATACCTGTTTTGGACATCCTTTAACATCTTTCGCTTTGTTAGTCAGGCTCAAGGCCTCAAGTGCGTCTTCCCTCTTCCAAAAAATGAAAATTCTGTTAATTCAAAGGTATCCGTTGAGATCCCCTTGTCACATTCAATACAGAGTACAGATTCAAGTAACTGCCGGCATCCCACCTATGTTCGTCCCAAATCTTGCCTCACGTGACCACATCGTATCTCACAGACTCACACGATAAATAGTACGTGAGCTGCTCCACGTCTGACTCGCCTTCAGAAACAAAACCAGCAAAGCCCAAGGGGCCCCGGTCGCATTCGCTACAAATAAGCAACCGCTCGACTTTTGCCAAAGGCGCCACGGTCTTTCCCTCCAAGTCTGGCGCAGGCCTAGAAACGCCAATATTGTCAAAATCCCACGCGTCAGCCACGGCGAAAAACATTTCCGAGTCGGCGGTCATTTCAGGGGCATCCTCGATTTTGATACGTGTCGAAATAAGTTCAGGAGTGAGCCGGATAATGCGTGTTTGACACGTCGGAAATGGACACCTGATGATGGCATTCGGAAGCCTCGGCCCGAGCTCATGATACAGTTTAAGATTCATTGTGAAAAGAGTTTGGGAGAGGAAATGTTTGGAAAAGAGAGCTTATTTCGAGAAGCAGCAAAGATAAAAAACGTGCTGGAAAGAGGAAAGTAGTACGAATATGTTAATCTCAGGCTGATCCTTTTTTATCAGGACCTACAAGGCTCGAAATGGCGCGCTCTTTGAAATAGAGGGTGTGCCAATAACAAGCCTCTAGGGTAGACAGAATTTGGCTGACTTTGCAGGATGAAATAAAAGTTGAAAATTTTTGCTGTGTCCCATGTGTGTGTTAAAAGATAGCAGATAGTGAAAGGGAATAGAAGAATCTGGGTGAAATACCGTATAGTAATGTACATGAGTGTTTATTATTGCGTCCCGTCAATTTCGCAGCCGCATGGTTCTTGGTCCCAGATCTAAACACCACTCAAAAGCGCTTAAGAACAACAATCACGATATGAATTTTCTCTTTCTATCACAATGCAAGCTCGTGGCTTGCGCTTGTATCATGACAACTCACAGATTGTATTGGCCAAAATTCGATCGGTCACCTGGCCCTTGCAGGAACTGGCAAGATTGTCCCAACAACATTATAAAGACATGTCGAATACCCATCAAGATCTTCCTCTTCGCTCAAAACTCCTCAAACCTTCTCACTTACTCTTCGGCTCGTAGTCTCCAATCTTGATCCCCCGGAATATCTCAGAGGACTCGAGCTCGCTTCGGAGCGAGCGTATAGTGAATCCTAGCAAGCGACTTTCCAAAGAGTCGATCCCCCATGCGTGAACTGCGTCTGCCCATTCTGCAAAATGATGAATGTACCCAGCAACCGAGTAGTCAGGCGCCTCGGTGATAAGGGTCTTTCCTCCGGTCCTGACGTATATGAAGTTCACATACTGAAGCACCCAGTCGATGGAATACCACACCTTTTCGAACCGAATGCGCATGATTTTGATGAAGCATACCTCGATGTCGGCAGTAGGTAGCTTGAGCCGCAAAAGCTCTTTGCGAATGTCTGCCATAAGGGAATCAATCTCTGCAGATACTCCACCGATGGGGTCTCTGAACAAAGGCAATAACTGAAAAACGAGCCTCGCGTCGGTTCTGGCATCTTTGACATGTTTTGCATCGACGTCTTCGAGCTGTGCTTCAAGCAACACACTTTTGTAGTCCAGCAATTTCCGCTGGAACTGTCCTTCGATCAGCAACAAAACACCTTCAGGCAAGCGAAAGAGATTGTTATAGTCGAGAAAGATTCGCGCCACCTCTTTCAAAAAGGAATGCAACGTGGTGACATAGCGGTATTCCGCAAGCCCAAAGTACGTGTCGTCGAAACCCTTCTCAATCTCAAACAACCGTTTGTTCATTTGTTTGCCCACGCTCTCCGTCAGGCCTAGGTACCGTTTCAGGTCAAAGAGTCTATTGATTGCCAAGTTTTTCTCATTTTCAAGCTCTCTTTCCAAAGCCGCAAAGTCTGGACTTGATTGATTCTCTAAATGCGGAACCCGGTCTGGATCCTGCTCGTCCCAATACGCTGCCAATAGTTCTGAAAGTCTATGACACTGGCTTAAAAAGAAATTTCTTTCGATGGCCGAAAGCGACATCAGGAGAAACGTATCAAAGTAGCTCTTGTTGATCTCTTGTCTGTACACCTTGGCGAAGATCTCCGATTTCATCAGCAAATTGCTATGCAAGAGATTCTTGTGCGTTTCATTCATCGAGTATTCCAATCCATACAAGGTTTGCTCGATGTAAGCGAAATCGCTCGTACTATTGCTAACGAAGTGGGGACTTGGATTGGATTCAGGCTCCTCGACTGCCAATTTGGTATCATCAAAAACAACGCCGTTTAAGTTAAGCAGGGCAGTCAATCCCAGAGCGATGAGAGAGAAGCAGGTTGCATAGTATGTAAAAAGCATTGCCGAAAATTTAAAGTAAGTCTGGGTGCAACAGAATCTAAGGCTCATAGGCCTATAGCTTTATATGACTGGCATCCCCCACTTTTAGTCACCAGGATTGCACACAACGGCTTGATAATAAACAAACACGCTCCGCCCTGCAAACAATAAGCAGCAGGAATGATAGCCTTCTGCGTCAATTGTTTCGATGAAACTTTTCTTTGTCTTACTGCACAGTGGCTGTTCTGGCGCTAATGTTTAATTTCACTTGCCGTCCTCTAAAGTAGTGGTCTGGCGGTTGAAAGAAAGCAAAGTGTTCATTTCCGCGCTTGTATTTGAAGTATCGATCCGAATTATGAAACCTTGTACACATAGAGACCAATCACGAGCTTCAAAATTGTGAAACTCAAGCTGGCATGAAATCTTAAGTTTCTAAGAAATGTTTCAAGCAAGAAACACGCCAGCTTCAAGGCGTGCGCTCGGTCCAAAAATAGCCCGATTCTCTCGTTAAACTGCTCATTTGGAATATCGCCTGAAGTTGGCCGCAGTGCACCCGCTAGCTTGCTGCATCACAATTTCTGCTTTTCTTCAATAATCTGGAGAGCTAGCTCGCTCAAAGTTTTATAAAGTTCCGCAACGACCTTAGCAGAAGCAGAGCTAGCAGTGCCTCGCTCGACTCTCATAGCCACACCTTGAGAAATGACGCAAAGACGTAGGAGGCCAAAGACACTGCCGAGTTTCCACAAATCACGCGGGTTATTTTTCGGGTCGTTATCTCGCCACTTGTGCCCGAGCAAGTTTTCGTATAATCGTAAAACAGCCTGCACTTGGGTGGCGCTGGCCGGGTCCTCGATCCCAATAGTGGCGCCCGCTGTAATCATCTGATTTAGGGCCTTTGGGAATATGTACGGCTGGAGAAAATTGGCCAAGTCGAAAATCGGATGGCCCACCGTACACAATTCCCAATCTAGAACGGCAACCACTTCGGGCTTCTCGCGATCAAAAAGAAAGTTGTCTATTTTGCAGTCACCGTGTATCAAAGTCAAGCGATCGGGATCTTTCGGCGCATGGTCTAAAACCCACCTCTCGAGCTTAGAAAATCCAGGAATGCTATCGACGGTTTTGGCTTGCGATTTTTCCACCGAAGAGAGAATTCTGATTTGCCTCTCAAAGTAGGTTGCGCCCTCCTTCATTGTTTTCTCTAACACTTTCGGTTCGAACTGAGGGAAGTGTTTTGCTGGAAGCTGTTTGATGAGCTCCGCGCAATCCAAAGAATGTATTGCGCTAATTGTCTTCAAGATCGATTCCCAGTAGTCCTTTTGTATGGCCGTAGGGACTTCTCGCATTTCGGGCTCTTTGATGGATCTTCCTTGTACGTATTCCATCACATAAAAGACCGTCCCAATGACAGACTCGTCCTCACAAAGAAAATGAACTTTAGGAATTGGCACTCTTCTCTCCACACTTGCAAGCTTATTGCAGTGAGCAATTCCTTTCAACATGAAGAACTCTCGTTCAATGGCATGTGCTGATCTCGAAACTAGCTTGGCGTTCGGCATAGGTTTCCGACGCAACACATACTTCAAACCTGTGCCATCTTTAATCAAGTAGGTCGGATTTGATTGCCCGAAAGTGAATTGTTTTATCGTAAAAGGCTTGGAAAGTTTGGGGATGTCACGGCCAGCAATAGCCGAGACGGGCACATCAATTAAATACGCCGCGAGCGCTTGCACGTCTAAAGGATTTCTTATTTCGGAATATTCGGGCATTTTGGTTTCCAGTAGCAAGCTTTACAAACCAGTCGTGATATCGAAATACGTTAAGATTGTGACTTGGGTTGGAGAATATTCAACAACGCAATCGGCTGGTCAATAGATATTGGGTTCACTGCGCACCGAGGCTATATGAACGATTCATGCGAGGACCCGCATTACCCCACAAAACAAAGTACTGCAGCCGCGAAACAGTACTCAAAAACCGCATAGGCCTTTAAATTTGTGCAGAAGAGGTCAACCCAGCTCGAGCTTCTTGTCTCTTTTCTTGACAAGCTTCTTATTCAAGATTTGCATCACCTGAATGAATCTGTGGCTTGGCGTTAATCAATGTCGAAATTGATGGCAGTGAGAGCCTTAATGTCACCTACTACTCGCCTCAATATATGGATAATCTACTTAACGTTGAGCGAGTAGTAGTTGTAAATACCTCTCTGGCTGAACTCAACGGGCCACACCAGCTCTGAAATCTCACCTCTGAAATACTTCTTCTTCTTCGTCTTGTTGAGATTATAGTACCCAATGGAGCAATTGATCTTCCGAGACGCATAGATCAAGAATCTAGGCTTTGTTGTTTTCGTCTCGATCTTCGCTCCTGTTTCCAAGTCATAGTACACCATGTTTGAAGATTGCCCGCTCAGCCCCGGTCTTCCAGAGACCAAGGAATTGAACGAGGGATCGGATGGATCGACTTTATAGATCCAGGCGCGTCTGCCCTCGTTGTCGTAAAATTTCCAAACCTGGGGCAAATGCGTAGTACTGTTGATGGAAAAGTCTGTTTGCAATGGCTGTACGGTGAAATGCTGTCCGCCCGTCAAGTCGTATAAGGTTTTGTAATCGAACTCAATCGCCTCGAGTCCAGACTCGAAGCTCCGTTTGAGAAACGACAACAATGCTCTTCTATCCATACCCTTGCAGCTCGTGAGATCGAGAAATTTGATTGTTGAGTTGTCTTCGAGAAGACTAAGCAAATCGGGGTACTCAATAGATGCATGCGAGATCGCCAAGCTTTCTAAGTTGGGAAATTTGTTCTTGATCGCGTGCAAAGCATGCTTGTTTACCGGAAGGCCGCCCAAATTGAGATAACGCAAGTCCGAGGCGTGAATATTGTTTAGTATGAAGAGAAGATATTGGCCAGTCAACGGGCTGACAACGTTGGAATCGATCTGAAGATTAAGCCATTGCAAAGAGTCGTGGGCAACTGATGGATGTTTTGTAAGAAACTGAATCAAGTCCTTAGTCGTGAGTTTCAGGCAACGTGCCAATGACAAGTGGGTCAACCTACAAGTTTGAGGCAAGCTGGCATTAAGAGCAGCGGAAGTCATTGAGGTGTGTGTCAAATCGAGCCGGCGCAAATGGCCGAAGTGCGGAAGCAACTTTTCAAACACACGCAAGGGAAGATTTGAGCAATCGTGGAAAGAGATCTTGTATAAATGCCGGAGTGATGAAGGCGTCGAAGAGCTAATCAGGGAAGAGTCGCTGTTCAACAGGTCCGCGTAGATTTCAAGTTCATCGAAAGCCACAGCAAATTGTTTCAGCGATGCACCGCAGAAATCTAGTGCTTGTATTTTCGGCATATTGTTGAAAAGTGTCAGTAATACCGTCACATCCATGTCATCCTGAATGTTTTCGGAAGCCTGAAATTCTATGAGGTTGGGGCACATCGAGAGCGCTAGTTGGATTGTGCTTGACGTGACCATTTGGATCTCCTGATTCATTCGGCCGGTTCGGCCAAGACCAATCAGTGTGAATGTTTGGAAGTCCATAAACTCAACATAGTGCCCGATATCCGGCTGATTGACAATATTCAGAAGAAAACGCTCAAAAGAGTTGGGCCGGTTGAAAATCGCATATTTATAGAGAAACCGAATCGCAAGCTGGTTGAACGGTTTCAGCAACACCGGGATGGTTTTCAGGAACTTTTCCAAGTTTGCGGAGATTGAGTTGGTCGACTCGTCGTAGTATACGATCTCGATTATCTGGTATAGGATCTCTATGGGAAGCAGTAAAAGCGGCGAAAAATTCTCTGACGCGGTCACGTTTACCAGCGGGTCTAACAACGTGAAGTTTTCTGTTACAGAAGACGCCGAAAGTACCGAGTTCTGCGAGAGCTCGGACTCGTGTGATAGAACAGGCAGCAAAAACAGGCCCCTCTCTGTTGGAGAGAAACACTCACGGGGTGCAGGCCAAGCATCCGATCTTTTACTGTTTAGTACCGTAACAATCGAGGGAAAAATGGGTCTGGATTTGCGCCCCGTATCCTGTGCCGACAGCTGCGGCGTAAGGGGCGGTGTGCCCGAAAAAGAGGGTGTTTTCAGAGCCGTTTGGCCCATGTGATCAAACGAAAAGTCAAGCGAGGGGGTAGACGACGAATCGGGCAGCGGCTTAGCAGAAAAACGTGGTGCCAGGGGAATCGGAAAGGGGTGTGCACTATAAGGTGGATATGCGGAATTTGGAGGATGCCCGTGGATTGTGGGTAGTGATGAAGTTGATGTGTTCCTGCAGTGGTAGTCCGGGGAAGAGATCATCGTGGAGCCAGATGCGTAGTGCAGGCAGGGCGACACGGATGCAGGCACCGGCGACTTTTTAGGTCTGTGACACAAAAGGGGCCTGGCGGCTAGTGTTGATAAGTCAGGGGCTGCTTCGCTCTTCACCCAGAATTCGCTGAATATTTCAGTCTGCAAAATATGACCTTGCTGGATAGTTTCGATACACTTCAAGTAGCGGATTGTATTCGCTTGTTATATGGCCTTTTGATCGATTTAGCCAATTGAGCGCGGGCCTGTTTTTCACCCAAGGGAAATAGTTCGAGCCAGGACAGACCGGTGTAAGGTAGGTCTATTGATGTACCTTCTTTTGATTAACACTTTATGAAATCGAAATCTTTCAAACAAGAATATAGGGAAAAAGAAGAGACGGTCAGCTTTAGACTTCCCCACAGTATCAAGAAGCTCCTGTTTATAGGAAGATGGAGAATTGAAGAAAATAGCGTCACCGTCTGCGGTAGTGTGCCCATTAATGCGGGGCCCAAGACGTGCGCTCGGGTGCGAAAAAAAAAATACGAAACGCCGCTCGCGGCCCGAGTCGGGGCCGCTTTGAGTTTCCCCCAATGAGCGTTGAGCCGCGATCTCCGCTTTTATTATTGCAACACTGAAGAGCAATTTTTCTAACGTGTTAGTTGTTTTGCGGTGAAGCTGTTGAAAACAGTCGCATTTTGGCAAGGCAGTTTTGGCAGTGTAGTCTAACGGGTGTTGTGCTCTCATTGTGTATGATACCAACTTATTAGCTGGTCGTCGTCGTAGAGCGTTCGCTCGCGTTGCAACCCCGCCAAAGCTTTTGATTGAGAACTGCTTATTTTGCCTTGTCGATCTGCATCATTTCAGTTAAACACATTTCGAGTCATTTGAATTGATTTCTTTCAAAAAAATAGAGCAATGTAGTTAAACGATGCCGTAAGCTTCCTCCTACTTTTCGATTGAAGCGAGAGGGCCATACACTATGCACTGATTGAGAATCATTCTAGCTCTTTTCTCACTCACCTACTTCTTCAAGTTTCTATAAATGGCAATCTCCTCAAAAACCTCGAGTCAAGCTGGATTCAGAAGCGCCATCACTCACAATGACATACTCTAAAGCCGCAAAGGTTCAGAGTCTGAACCAACTTGTCTATAAAATTTGCAACCATTTCCTCTTTCTCACCTCCTCAAAGACCCTTCACACAGTTGTCATAATCGTCAACTGTAAATGCCAAGTTGTAGCAATAATTGTCTTCATAGCAGTCTCCCGTCACAGATGAACCGTTCTTACAGTCTGGGACGTAAGGGTTGATTCTGTACAAGTAGTCAGTATACTTCTGGTGGAAGCTAATGTCCAGCTGGTTGGCAAGTTTTTTGAGCACAAAAGTGTCCCAAAAAGTTGCGTTTAAAGGAGCCATCATAGGCCACTCGTTTTCGGGGTCGTAAGCTGCTCGGGGAGAGTACTCATAATGCCACGTGGGTTCTTTACCGCCATTCACCCACGTCTCGTTAAGAGGCGAATAGTAGTTATAGGCATTAATGATGTTGAAAGACTCGTCTTCCACCTCGTAATATCTCCAGGAAGGATTGGCGGGGCCTAAAGGTGTGATTGCTTGGGAAATCCAGGCCATGTTTACGGGCTCCAGGTCATTTGAGTGTAAGATTTTGAACTGGTCCTTGTGCGTGTGGCCATAGAAAATGTTGGCAATCGTGTATGGCGAAAACCGCTCCACAATCTTGGCAAATATATTTGACTGGATGGGCAACGTGTCTCCGTCTCCAGCTGGAATATGAGCCAATATCCAGACACGCTGGTTGATTTTCTCGCTCTCCACGAGCTCATCAATCAAAAATTGCCACTGGCCGAATAAGTCAGGCTGGTTCTCGATGTCAATGTACGCATACAAGTTCTTCTGGTAGTAGCAGTTCGAGTTCAACGAAATGACCTTGAGCCCCCTAGAAGTGACGGTGGAAAATCCCGCGTAGTGCTGAGTGGTGTTTGTCTTTCTCGACTTGTTGAACCAGCCGTTGCTCAACCAAAGCTCTGTCATCTCCTCTTCGTTCCAGTGATAGGCAGACTCGTCAAAGGTGACGTTGTTCAAATGATAAGGAGCCAACTGCCCGTAAGGAAACGTGTCGTGATTTCCCAAAGTGGGGAAGATCGGGATATCCTTGAGAAAATGCTTCATGATCTTGTACGAGCGGATCTCTGCTTCCTTGGTCACGTTTGCGTCGCAGTGAATGACATCGTGGTCCACTATATCGCCGGTGAAAAGCGTGAACTCGTAGTTTTTCAGCGCAGCCGATTTACCCACATGGAGCAAGCTGTTGTTCAACAACACTTCAGGGGGATCACATTTGTAGTTACCGAAAGTAGACGCGGGAGTCCAGGCCCAATTCCATCCTCTACTGTCAGGAAAGTCGTGGTATGTGCCCTCGACGTAGTTATCATTTTCATCATAGTTTGCACCTTTATAGAACGACAAGTCCATATTTTCATCTGCACCCGCTTTTTTGTACACATCGGTGAAGTTGTAAGCGGTACTGGTTAACGCAGAATTATAGGATTCTGGAAGACAACACAAGCCCTGAGAACAATTGGCTTCTGCCCCAAGCTGGTACCGGAGCTCGTTGTGGAAATCTGAAACGTGCAAGACATTAAAGAGGTTTCCTGAAGTTGTAAAGACAGGCTGGCTATCGTGTTTGGATGTTTTTGCAGGCCACATGGACTCCAAATCGAAGATCTCCGATACTTCTAGAGTTTTCGGGAGCAGACAGTATTTACCCTTGTAATGACAGTAGTAGTCCAAAGTAAGATTGGAAGAGACGTTCATATGAGTAAGCAACTGGATGAAGTCGTTGTCGTGGAAATTAAGCGAGGTGGCTGCATTGAACCCACTGCTTGGGCCTGAGCCTGCATTGCTTTGCACAGAGTCGTAAGTGTTTGTCGTCACAAAGAAATCCATAAAATCACACACACTGTCTTTGTTCTTGTTCAACGCCAAGCAATTCTGATAAAGCATCAATGAGATCAAGTGGGACTTGTCTGGGTTTTCTTCCAACACCCGCTTGGCATACTTCATCTTGTAGTGGCATTTCTCGCACAGCGAGCCGTTGAAGCTTTGCAAGCCGTTCAAGTTTTTTGTGATGAAATCGGTTTCTTCCGTGGTCAACGCAACCAAGAGATTATCGATCACAGAGCCCAGCGGGACATTTCTGAGCTGGTTCTGGACTTTCAACGAGTCGATGTTATCGAGCACGTGAGCCAAGCAGCAGCACGTAAGAATGGCTGCGAAAAGAAGCCGACCAATCATCTGGAAGAAGGGTGTTCCTAGGGGTCACGTGACGTTCTGCGTTCCTGGTCTCGGTGCTGTTCCTGTCAAGATTCTCGCTACTGAACCAAGTCCTTGAAAGTTTTGCATTTATATATGTTTTCGTTTCTTCGAGTAAGTACAAGCAGGGCTTCAAATTAGCATTGCAATGAGTGCGCGGGTGCACGTGGACCTCATTAATTTACAGCTAAAGGAGTGTTTTAGTGAGCCTTTTGAACACAAAATGTCAGGTTCGGGGAGTAATTGTTACCCGCGAATGCATGATTGTTATGTGTATTAAAGCTGACTGACTCAAGCAGGCTACTCTGACTAGGCGGGAATCGCCTCTATTTATGATCAATTCTAGATCCGAGCCTGATAAGACTATGTAAGGGGTTATTAGTCACACCTCGGAAATGCAACCGGGCGGCCAGCCTCGGGACTGCAGGGTGACCAGATTGCAACCGGAGGGCGCCCGGAGGACGTCCGATGTAAACCAGATTACAACCGGAGGAGAAGGGATCTAGCGCGGAATGCTATCAGACGGAACTAAGAAGGCGGATGCCGTCAGGCATGCGCTCAGAGTGACTATCCGCGTCAAGCGGATACCACGGACCTTACACCCCGGCCAGTTTCGGAAGAGGCATTCCTGGGAGAACTCGAAAATCTGGACAAGAAAATGTTCGTAGCATAAGCAAGTGGGAGGAGTGGACTTAAGAGACGTGAGCGACGACATAAGTTTGAAGCGATAGTAGACCGAAACGGAAATGAATCACACGAATAAGCTTTAGTCTTTTCAAAGTACTCAAAGGAGATCCATCGATGGAAGAATAAGGTGGCCTTGACAGTAAGGCAAGTGCAGAAGTGGCCAGAATTTGGCCAAAATGAAAGAGCAGCAAGTTGCTCCATTGCGTGAGTGACGATGAGAAGTGATGACACTCAAACACCCATTTCCACTGAGGATGCATCCGGACGGACGTGTGGAAACATGAAGCCGAAGCAACAAAGTATGTGACCGGAAAACGCAGGGGCGCGTCGGGTCCACGAGGTAAGAATACAGGTTATCACCAGAAGTTTGTGCCTGTCCGCCAAATGATCAAGCCTAACGCTCAGGATAAGTGAAAACTCGTGAAATGAAGCGACGAATTGCGCGCGAGCCCACGGAAAATAACGCAGCGATCAGGACAGGTCGGCGGTAAAATGGCGAAAAGAAGTGATAACCCATATAGTCAAATGGTGACTGGGACCAATGCGGTTTACTACGGCGAATACCGTATGGGGACCACATGGAAAATGGGTTGTGACCCTGGGAAGAATTGGTCGCCTCAGGAAAGCGAAAATGCCACAGGGGAAAAGTGATTATAGGGATTCGGAAACGCAAGCCTGCGTAGGGCAATGGAGGAAGTGGAACTTCAAAATGGGTCATCAAGGTAGAAATCCGCTTGTTTGCGCATAAGTAAGTCTGACGCTAAGGAAAAATGGAGCACGTGATATACGGCGACGAACGACGCCAGTGTCCACAGAAAATAACGTGGCGGCAAGACTAGGCGAGCAGCAAGAAGGCGAAGCAAAATGATGACCCATGAAGTCATGATGCGCACCAATATGAGTGCAGTCGACAAAGATGATGATCCTAGTTAACACGCAAGGGGGGCTGGCGGGCATCAAGGAAGGGCTGAAGGAGCAGCACGAGTGTGGTAGAATCCATCTTAACCAACGAAATAAATTGTGACCACAAAAACTGTGAGCCGTTTTACCCTGACAAAATAAAACGGGATTGAAAAAGATCCACAATGAAGGTCAAGATAAGAATGATTTGAGCGGCAAGTGATCAGGATGTTGCAAAATTATTGCGGCGGCAATGTGAACCGTGGAATCAGCAACAGACGGAAAGAAACAAAAACTACCCTTGGAAGGTTCGTCATGGACTTGAATCTCCATCTCAAAACGTGGCAACGTAAGAGTTTCTAGAGAATCGGAGAACGAAGAGGGTTGTTTTGACAGCGGGCAAACTGGTATATGCTGTAATATACGGATCAGGCAGACACGAATATAGCCTCATGGACCAGGCGAAGAGCTGCCATAAATCCAACAGTAAGTAGTGGAGCCGCCCGGCTGTATATGGAGTGAGCTTCAGACCCAATGAAGGGCACACAAACAAAAGCACTGGAAAAAAAAAAGATTCACCACCCAAGGATTGAAAACGAAGACATCTTAACCTTTAAGCGACGGACTTAAGTCAACGGCATACCCAGGGAAGTGGCTGTAAAAGTCGAGAGCAAGGGTAGCGTTAAAAAAGAATGGACTGCCGTGAGGGGTGGAGAAAAAAAATTTGACCAGCGGGAACAAAAACAGTAGGGTACGACCTCCATGTCAGGTTCGGGGAGTAATTGTTACCCGCGAATGCATGATTGTTATGTGTATTAAAGCTGACTGACTCAAGCAGGCTACTCTGACTAGGCGGGAATCGCCTCTATTTATGATCAATTCTAGATCCGAGCCTGATAAGACTATGTAAGGGGTTATTAGTCACACCTCGGAAATGCAACCGGGCGGCCAGCCTCGGGACTGCAGGGTGACCAGATTGCAACCGGAGGGCGCCCGGAGGACGTCCGATGTAAACCAGATTACAACCGGAGGAGAAGGGATCTAGCGCGGAATGCTATCAGACGGAACTAAGAAGGCGGATGCCGTCAGGCATGCGCTCAGAGTGACTATCCGCGTCAAGCGGATACCACGGACCTTACACAAAATGGTCTTTTTGATATAGTCAGAGTAGACCCCAGTAATAAACGCCAGAGCGCTGCTGTTGTTTTTTTTTTGATTTGTAATGACTGTATATTCAAAGATCTTGTTTGTTGTTCGTCACATGGGTGCAATTATCCCAGGCATCGGTCTTCGCCCACGTTTCGTGGCGGGCTCGTAAATGTCAATGGTGCGGCTTCATAGTAAATTAATTATGACTATGGTCATTGAGCGTTGTTGCCGATTTTCGCCGATAAGCCCAAGTTGACGTGTAACGGCTAATAAGGAAAAGACGAAAAGCCGAAACTTTGGTAAGAGAATTAGGGTGTTATCCGAAGTCGACCCCGAGACGTTTTGTAATCTAGTGCAGGCGACATTACGCTCTTGGCCAATTTCAATTCCCGCACTTTGTAAGCTATGGGACTTATCGAAAGCCACAGACCTCCTATGTCAAAATTCGGTCAGACTTTAGAATTTTGACTAGGCCAAGGACCATATTTTCAGTTTCACCTGCAATTTCGCCCGGCGGCTTGGGACTAATCAGAACCGAAAATCATATCTGACGATACTTAAACTATAATGAATATGCGGGTAGTCATGGACTACAGCCAGCCAGCATCACGTGCCCTTCGGTACTCCACCTACATTGATATATAACTGTTGTCCATTCGAATCTAACCCATGAGCTGCAAAATTAATCGCCTGTTTAGGTACCTTGATCTTGCGACGATCATCTATAATGATAAAGCTACAGTTTCGACATACATTATGGAAATTCTCTCCTATGCTTTTCCCAAAACATCTTATTGGCCAATGCTCCCCTAGGTTTCTCGCGCACTGTCGTTCATGTAAGAAACCGGTTTCTTTGAAAACTCGTTTATATTAAAAGACGGCGCAGGTAATTTTCTACCTCTTCAGAAAATAGTAGCAAAAAGAGAAGCTTGTGCTTTTGAATTCAATATGATTATTTTCAATCTCGCTTGCAATACACGCTATATTATCACATCCAATGATCGACTCTTCCAGTCGCGTATCCTGTATAACTTTACGCGCGACGCGACGCGACGCGACTTGTTGATATTTCGCTGCCGAAAAGAAAACACTGCTTGTCCATTGACAAACTATACTCGAAAGCACTCTGGTTTAAGACTTTGTCGAACGCATCAATCAAAAGCTTCCCAATAGCTTTCTAAACTAATCTTACACCTAAAATCTCTTCTCGACATACTCAATCGCTTTAGTCAAATGATTGAATCCTGCCCATCCGAATGGCTCTTCACCGATGATCAGATGAAACAGCCCCCTCAATCTCTTGTTTCTGGGGAAATGACGGTGCGTGAAGCAGCGCTGTTGCTAGAATTTGCAGAGCTTTATAGTCCCTTTACCCGCGTGGAAACTCCGCCTGCTGGTCTGGACTCGAGTGGCGCTTCCAAGAATGGCAAAAGTGCATCTGGTATTCTGGAGGTGTATCGATGTGTCTTTCACGAACCACGTCTGCAACAAATGGACTCGCCTGCTATTTTCAGTTGTAGCGCGAAGATCACCATGAGGTTCTCTCCGAAATACCACCATAACCCAAAGGGCAAGATAAATGTAGCCAAGTTCGGGAACAAACGGGTGCATGTCCTGTGGTACTGGCGACACTCGCATGGATTGAAAGTGGGCAAGAAATTCGTGAAATTGAAGCAGACGGACGGATCAAATCACGTGGTCAATAACTACGTACGTCAAATATTGGGACGCGGAGGATCGACGGAAAGAGCCAGGATTTTGGGCGATAACATCATTGATAATTTCCCCATCAATTTCTCGGGCGTGAAGAGACACTACTTCCACAGGAATACCATTGATGATAAAGTTATAAAGCACGCAGATTTCACACAGAGTATAAAGCTATGGGCCGAGGAGCTCGGGCGAGGTGGAATGGCGGTTTTCAAGGACCATCAAACGCTCCAAAAGGAAATGCCTCCCACAAACAAACTGCTTTTGGACCAATCTATGTGGTCTTTCTGCTTCATGACAGGCTGGCAGAAAAGTTTTCTTGTCAAGAACGGTGGAAATCTCCATCTCGATTCAGAGAAAACTACATACTGCTGTGCGCACAAGAACATACCGGTCTATGTATATTCATTGCTTCAGGAGACTAATTCCAAGGCAGGAATTATCACGATGGCGTCTTTGATCACCACTCGCCCGTCTACTGACGTGATCACTGACTTTCTTGCAAGGGTTAAGGAGTTTTCTGGGCTCATTCCTAAAAGAATAGTGATTGACTGCGACATCTCTGAAAAAGAAGCGGCTTTGGCCGTCTGGCCTGACGTGCCTGTCGTTCTTTGTCGCTGGCATATCTCAAGAGCGTTTGTCATTAATTCTCTTGATGAATCTTCAAAAGCTGTTCCTTCTTTTAACTATCAGCGGTTGAAGCGGGCGGCCGAAAAGAAGTTCATATCCGTACTCGCGTGTGAAACTAGAAAGGAGAGCGAGTTAAAAATGCAGTCTTTCTTGCAAGAGTACAAGACGCACAAGGATCTATTGGATCACATGAAAGATAAGTGGACCAAAAGATTGCAGAACTTTAAGTCGGAGGCCGAAATACCTGACAAGGTGACTGAATTCACGTTCATGCAATTTCAATTTTCTGTGAGAACAGGGGTCTCCGAAATCGTAAAAAAACCACGGCCGGAGGCTGTGATCTACATACTTCTGCGAGGTGGTAAACTTGCCAGTGGTGCAGCTCAAAAATTGAAAACGACTGTGGAGGAGCCAAGAGGTTCAAGTGACACGAAAAGGTTAATTGATTCAAAAGATAAGCCAGAGCCAAGTGCTCCTACTGGCAAAAACGTGAAGGCTGAGGGTAAGTCACAGAATTTTTCGATTGTGCAAAAGGAGAATGATGGCACCTCCCATCTGAGTAAGCAGCCAGAGGTTTCTTTGCCCTTGGATAAGCTGCAAAAGCCAACTGAGCCCAGTGTTGAAAGCGTGCCGGCTAAGGATAAAATACCGAATTCCTCAATTGTAAAAAGAGAGGATGATGGCTCTACCCATTTGACTAAGCATTCAGAGGTGACTCGCCTTTCAAAAACGTTGCAAAAGCCAACTGAGCTCTCTGCTAAGAGCGTGACGGCTAAGAATAACTCACAGAACTCTTCGATTGTGAAAAAAGAGGATGATGACCTTGCGACTTTGAAGAAACTTACGGAGCCTTCGCTCCCACAAAAGCAATCGAGTCAGCCAGTTGCTACTAAACAGACAACAGCGTCATCGGTCAAATGCAATGATATTTCTGGCCAAGGACTGTCTTCGCAAAAGGAACCAAAACAGCCACCTGTGACTCTTCCTCTAGCCCCTGTTCAAAAAACGACTTTCAATCACACGATTGTTAATCACACAATTCCGCCAGCGCAACATTCAGCAAAGACACTGTGTTCCCTCTGCATTCAAGCTTCATATTCGAACCAGCCCATGTCCCAACTTCCAGTTTTGCAATCGATGCCTAACACCGGGAAGTGCTCTATTTATCCTTGTGGTTTTAATGGCCAATTTGGACCTTGTCAACTCTGTCCTCCGAGCCAGTTTCTGACACCTCCCAATGCCGGGCTACCTTCTCAATTTGCTGCACCCAATACATACCAGTTTCCGGCGAATGTTGAGCCAAGCACTCAATTTGGCGCCCATGCTCAAAATGGAGGTTTTAATCAGAGCGCTTTTTCCGATCAAGTGCCAAAATTCGGCATGGGATCGTTTCTAGGCCCGGCTTCCTTCCAGAATCAGTTTCCAGTCTCGACGCACTTTTCAGGTTCTTGCCCGCAACTTCCGCCATATGTTCCCTTTAGCACATACAATGGGCCCTCATCAAAGTCTTCAGAAATTGTGAAGAACAGTGAAGCAATCGGAGTCTCAAGCGGCTGTGCCAACGTGACGTCCAAATTTTTTTCAACTAATAAGGAACCGATTTCTTCAGGTAAAGTTCTGAAAGAAGCGCAGCCCATTTCATTCACTGATCAGAAGAGTATCTCGCAAAACTCGGGTGATTCACCTGATGCGTCAGATGCAAACTCGATCAAATCACACGTGCCGAGGTTGCTTGAGACAGAAAAACAAAGTGAGAATGAACAACCTCATAATAGTTCTGAGCGAAGTGGATCCGGCTTCCGTAAGAGAAAAAGACCTATTCAGGAAATCAGTCCAGAGTCCCTGTTCCAATCAGAAGAAGAGAGTATGGAAGATGAATCGCAGAAGGTAGCGAGACAATGCAGAAGGAAGTTTGATGAAGACTCTTCGGCCCTTCGTCTGATATTCGAGTCAAGCAGGTTAGGAGATCAACTCAGGCTACAAAAAAGATTTTCTGATTTTGTTGGTTCGTGTAATCAGGCAAGGGGCCATTATCGGAGATTGCTGCATTGATGAAGTGATGAAAGCCATTCTGTTTTAAATGCAAGTTGAATTATTCCTTGGGCCCTATTTCCAGGTAAAAGTTTCAGAAGAACGAAATGGTGCGGGGCTTTTTTGCCCTAAAGAATAATGTGAAAATACGAGTCATTCAAGACGGTTGACACTATGAGATTCTTAGCTAGATTCTGAAAAGTGTGGCTTTAAGGTTCTAGGAGACAATTATCCAGACAGGTGAAAAGGGTCACCTTTTTCGCCACTGCCTCACGATGACTATATGGACCCTAGCACACGTGCTCCAAAAGACCATGAATGAAGTCTTTCAAGGACTTTCGAGTTGCTATCCTCTTCTCAAGATATAGTTAAATGTTATTAAAATCGTTCGTAAAAGAATTTCGCAGCCGTCAACTGACGCAGTTTTCATGTGCACGCACAAGCGTATAATTTTGCACCCCTTCCAAATTATACTCGAACCCCTGGCGCCAAGTGTTAATGGAGCTCTAGCGCCGAAAAAAATTGTTCAACCCACTTCATTGAGCTTTTACTTTCTTGCACTGAAAGATAAGAATTGCCACTGCTGAGAATGCTCTGACTCCTGGCCCCTCTATGCCCAATGAATCCTACTAGACCTTCCAAACATGTCGTTCCAAATCCATTATTTACCGATTGGCGCTAAGCGCCTTTTTAGTTATAAACTACATCAAGTACGTTATCGCTTCCTTCAGCCAGCAGTCCATGACAACAATGCTGTGGTTGAAGGTTGTATTTACCAATAAAAGTACCGGACCGCATCTTCGCGCGGATCAGTTTCTTGCGCGGGTATAACTTTG
>JAKUBE010000659.1:0-18519 GCA_030674755.1 Metschnikowia henanensis | reverse complement strand
TGGTTAAGGCGTGGTGCTAATAACGCCAAGATCAGCAGTTCGATCCTGCTAGGGACCATTTTCCGGGCGTGTGGCGCAGTTGGTAGCGCGTTCCCTTAGCATGGGAAAGGTCTCCGGTTCAAATCCGGACTCGTCCAACTTAATTTTTTATTCATAAAGTGTTGAGTCTTTGAAGCGAAATCCATACGCAACCTTCGAGCTCTCTTTTTGCTATAAAGTACAAGGTACTCACGTTCAAGGGCGTACCAAGAGGGGTTGCTTTTGCCGTGATGGCGCTGTGAGGCGACCCGAGTACGACACTAGGTACGTTCCTTGGGAGCTGGTTAGAGGTTTTTATAATAGTCCTCGCGTAACATGTGATGTGCTGAATCGATAGGGAAAGTATTCATAGCTAGAGAATGATAGAATAGAATGAATGGTTGATGATAAACTGAAAACAACTGAGATCAAACGGGAAACGAGCCCTATTCATAGTATTTCTGGACCTGAGCCCCAGAGGGCTCGAACAGTCCAGGAATGGTTGCATAACGCAGTTTCATTGGCTCAGAACTTCGAAAGGCAATCACAGGAAACGGAGCTGGACTTCGGAAGGATCCAGAACCTTTTTTTACCTTATAGCGATGAGTCTAGCCATCCAGATAATGGTACCAAAGACTTTGCCAAGGCTTGGCACCAGAATAACTCTTTCTAGACCCAAAAGAACAGTCACCTCCAGCTCAATAGCGAAGGAGGCTAGACTAACGGAACTGAATAGGGTAATGAGAGCCCCGACTTTCCCAAGCCCTTAGCCGTTTTTTGAGATAGGTAATTGGAAAGAGCGTTGGCGCGAAGTAAGGCGGTCGTCAGTTGACGATACCTAAGAAATGCGTAATGTGGAGAGGGGAGCTTAAGGGCTTCGGAGAGTCGGGGCTCTCATAATTCTGTGCTTCAAGTAAACGTGTTGCAGGCTTTTATAGCTACTTATAGTCATTTATCCCATCACACGGTGTGTGTTTTTCAAAAACAAGACATTTTGTCATGAGTGCGGCAAAGCAGTGAAGTATGCCTTGGAAATTATGTGTGGCAAGCGACAATAACTCAATATCTGTTCTCCGTTTGGCGTTTACGCTCCAATGACGAAATCTTGGCGGCCAAAACCTGCATTCTCTTTTCCACATTCTGTGAAAAGACAGCCTGGCTCTTCACCAACGAGGTGAACTCTTCGAGAATTATTAGACTCTTCACTACGAGGAGATGGAACTGCTTTGCGATTCTTTCACATGACTTTCCATGTGACTCGACTGGATCCAAGCTCAACTCGTCACGCAAATCGTAGCTGAAACTAGGTAAGTCCATCGCCAGAAACTCCAACAACAAATTGCAACACTCCATAATTACTGGGTGCTTAATGATAATCAGCTCTTGTTTCTCGGCACTAGAAACTCTAAGCCTGTGAGCTTCTGGAGATATGGAAGGGTTTTGTTCGAGTGTTTTCTCGAAATCTTGACTCTTCTGCGAGACAGTTTTAGCGTCGTCTATGCTGAGAGACGTGCTTTCATCATTTCTATCAGAGTATTCTTTGATTATCGCTGGGAGACCTTGTAACTCTGGATTTTTTTTAATGATATGATTGACTTTCGCTTGTAAAAGGGCAAGCTCACGAGTAAGCGACTTTTCGTCATTTGCTCCGGCATTTGCAGGCCTAGCCCAATGAGGTCCGATTCCCACTTGAGATTCTAGCACTTTGAGCCTGTCAAATAATGCCTTTGATGTCAAGCTCATGTTCTATCTCGTGCCTTTATTGACATAGAATAGTCCGAACGATGGCCACGAAGCATTTTGAGATATAGTTCAAACTTCAGAGAGCCTCAGATAGATACCCCGCAAGACACAACATACAGGCATGTACGATTTAGAGTGATACTATTATAATAAGGGAAGAGTTTTTTGTTGTCAAGTGAACAGTAAGAAGATTTTTTTGCTTTATGGGAGAGTATATTTTGTGAAAAGAGAGCAATGAAGAGCAGCACCATTCAATATCTGAACGTACCTGAAAATCACGCGTCAAGGCTTACTCCTCTTCACTACTACTTAGATAGTCCGTTTTCTCTGCGCCATAAAGGTCCCGCAAACTCATCGGCTTTTTTTCTGGGGCCACCCGCTGTAGTTGCCGGCTTTTTCCTGACGTTTTATCATTACCCACATCAATAATAATGGGCGTGCTGACAAACGCTCCATCGGACTCGTCGTCACTATCCGAATTTGTGAGGTTTGAGCTTTTACGATCTGCGACCAAGACTTCATCAAGCTGATCCTCGAGATCAGCGAATTCGTCATCCATCTCAAGATCACTATTTTTCTCTTCGATTGGCGAGTCATCTTCCTTTGAAATAGCGCAGGCCTCGGTTGATCCAGATTTCACCGACAGCTCCGCCATATCGAAATGAAGATCGGATTGCGCTTTTTTAGCGTTCTCTCTTTTCGGTATCTCTTTTGCTGAAATATTCCTCCTCTTTGAGGAGATCTCATCAAAGACAGGAAATGCATCCTCCCCATCACTTTCTAGGTTCTCGAAATCTGAGACACTAATAATATCTTCTTGTTGACCTGACTTTGCGGCAGGCGGGCGTTTTGATGCCGAAGAAGACCTCATTTTGGCAGACTCAAATTCTTCTCGCGGGGGCTTTTTTGCAATGACCTTGCCGTTTGCGCTATCTTTTGACGATGCTATTCCTGGTCTTCGTTTCAAAAGCGGCGACGGCACTTGTGAAGACATTTGTCTGACAGCACGAGTGCGCTCTGGGAAGCTTTTTTCGCCCTTTTCAACCTCACCGTTCCGCCATTGCGTTAACGAAGTGCGCCACTTTTCTGCGTTTCTGGTTTTGTTCACTCTGATGGTGCTCTCTAGCCGTCTGAGCTGCACATTCAAGAGGCTACTCAGACCCCTTTCTGCCGGCAGAAAAGAGAAGAAGTATGAATCTGGCGCGAACGAGCCGACACTTTGCGGTTGCCGTTGTCTTTGAGGAATACCCTCGAAAATTATTGGGAGCAGTTCGCTCTGATGGGCGCGTTCTACCAGGTGGGCCTCTAGAATACAGATATCATCCTTCTGAAAAAGAGTTAACGGGCTGGACTGATCCATGGAATCCGGAATAAACCCATAGCGTATAGCTAGCGTGGAGAACTCTGTATCCTCGGAAGTTCCAAGCACCAGAAGATCAATGTCATATTCCCCATCTGGGATATCCATAATGTGAGAGTTGGCAGGAACAACTAGACTAGCGGCGAAAAGTCAATGGGGCTCGGGACCAAAAAGTGAAAAAAAGTGATAGAGGGTCGAGATAGCAACCAGAGAAGAAAAGAAAATCTTCAAGACTTTTTATAAAATACTGTTTCTCTGACCACTAGAAGAAAAAGCCGAAGTTCATAGCCTTTAGGAAATCCATGCGAAACGGAGCCTCCATATCGGCCGGTGAGATTATTCGCAGCACTAGTACCGTGGAGACGCAGTGGAACGTTTCATCAGATTAATAGCGCACTCAATATATTATTAAGGCAAAGCATGAGAATATAGTTCAGTTTCAATTGACACGAAAGTAAGAGAGGGTGCTTAAGCTTGCTACTACAATCATTTCTACAGAGCAATTTTTGCAAAAACTGGACAAGTCGGTGTGTTGATGGCTAGCTTCGGCGCTGGAGTATGGCCCATGGGCTCCAAAGCGGCCGCACTCGTAAACCAATTCTACTGAACCCCTCTTTTCCGTTATGGCGGATTTTGAGTTTAGCCAAAATTGTTCCCAAAGAAAGACGTTAGGCGAGATGTGCGCGACAGAAACCAAGTTAAATCTTCCTGATACTTAAATCGAAAAACTACGTACCAAAGCTTACGACTTAATTAAAACGCTGGCGTCAAATTCGTTAGCGCTGGCCGGCCCCGACCACAGTACCCAGAGACGCATACCCAAAATCTACAGCTTCCATGGTGCACTGGTGTAAGCTGGTGAAATCTGGATCAGACCTGCTTGATTGGGTTACTGAATGCGCGAGTTCACCAAAACACACCAATTTACAGACTCTCACTCAGATCATTTCCTCTAGCCCTCAGTTCCATCCAATTTCATGTCTCAAGCGGGTCAAGAATCCATCAGTATATACCATCCAAAAGTTCTTCTTCTATCGGGTGGGATGACCGCCGGTGCATTTCTTTCATTCAGAGTATATGGCCGGTTCATACGACGCAGGAAAACTTACTTGGACTTAACACCGAGGATACTTGATGGACAACAGAAACTTCGAGGACGAGTGACCAGGGTTGGTGATGGAGATAACTTTAGATTCTATCATACACCCGGAGGCCCATTGATGGGATGGGGCTGGCTCAGGAGAGTCCCGGAAAAGAGGAAGGACCTAAAAGACGAGACTTTGATGATACGGCTTTGTGGAGTTGATGCTCCCGAGCGATCTCATTTTGGCAATCCCGCGCAGCCCTATTCCGAAGAAGCACTTTCCTGGCTCCAGAACTATTTAATGGGGAAATCGGTGACTATCACGCCTTTTTCTATAGATCAATACAAGCGTGTGGTGGCACGCGCTCAGGTGTGGAGGCTAACTGGGAGAAAGGATGTCAGCGCAGAGATGTTGCGAAACGGATTGGCCGTCGTGTACGAAGCAAACCATGGTGCCGAATTCGGCGACAACGAGCAATGGTATAGAAAGCTCGAGGCACGTGCCAAAGCCAAGAAGCTAGGGCTATGGTCCCTAGGGCGCAAGCTTGTGACCCCTGGCGATTTCAAAAGAAACAACTGAGGCCTCTCCTTCAATTACTTTGGTTCGGTCTTTGGCTTGTTTTCATTAAACCTCTCGCCAGGGATCGCATGAAGATATCTACCATCCAAAATTCCTCGCCTACTTTAGTAAAGAGCTCACCTCCTCGCTCAAGCGGTCAGCATTTGCTTTTGTGTCTGCCTCAGCATAAACTCTGACCGCATCTTCTGTTCCGGAAGCTCTCACGAAGGATCTTCCTTGCGGAAACTTGGCGACAATGGCGTCAATCTGCTTCTGCATGCCATCAGGCTTCACTAAGGTTCTCTCCGCGTTGGTGGTCTCGAAGATCGTTCTATCAGGCACAACGACTTTGACCAACCTATTAGGTAAATCAGTGTACTCTTCATCCCACAAAGCTGGGGTCAAGTTTAAGTAATACAACACAGCCAAGACGCTCAACAAATCCGAGATCGCGTCTCCAACGGTTTGGTTGATGAGCTTTGTGAATTGCTGCAATACCTGTATAACCTCCTCTTCTTCCTCGTTGGCAGGCTTGTAGTCAAAGATCTTTTTCTCGGCATCCGGTGAAAAAGTAACGGTTCCATGGCCATTTGCCTCAAAGTACACACCGACGTCATATTTCTCAGCTTCGTGGTGCAAATGCTTGACGCCAGTGGGTGTGCAGCGGACCGGAATTTTTAAGACTTCCTCCACGTACTTGGTAGACGAGCCGTTGGCATAAGCAGTTTGGACTACGGCGATATCGAGAGAGATCTTCGACGCATCGATTTTCGACAAGAGCCTCTGCAAAAAAAGCGCAAGCAAGGTTGCGATCTTATCGCCGTCCAATAGTCTGAAGTCGCCCTTGCTGTTCTGGTAGTAATGGATCAAACGATCGGCGTCTCCATCGAAAGAGGCATATAAAGTATTGGGTTGCGCATCGACGTTTTTGGGAAGCTTCTGATTGGTCTTGACGAAGTCTGCCCCGCAATCTGAGTTGAGCTTCTCCGGCACATCGTAGGCAGAGTTGACAAAAGAGAAGGTGAGTTCTTCGCTCAAATGCTTTTCAAATAGCTCCGCCACCTTGGGCGCACCAATTCCGTTTGCCGAATCAACAGTGATATCGATTTTGCGTCCATCACCAAAGCTATGGACCGCCTTGAATGCCGAAGCTAGTTTCTCGAAGTAGCCGCTCTCCAGAGCCTCGCCGTAACTTGGATCATTCAAGGTGCGAGTAAGATAGTGCAATTGCGGAGTGGTCAATAAGCCATGGTCCACTTTTTTTGTGGAGGGAATCGAATCAATGCCATCGAGCGTGGCTTTCGCCAATCTTGGCGAGGATTCTCGGGAGTCTCTGGCGACAATAACAGACGCCGGCGCAGACAAATCAATATCGAGTTTTCTCGCAAGCTGCTCGACTTCTTGCGCCAACTCCTCGGGCATAGTGTTGGCCAAAAGCGTGGCGTATTTTTCCCACGATGCTTCCAACATACTACCCATTGGGTCCACGACTTTGACGCCATTATCGTGGGGCGGATTGTGCGAGGCCGTGATCATCACGCCAATGGTTTTTCCCGCCAACAGTTTTGATCTCAACGCAGCAATAATGCCCACAGTATAGTTGACATAGTCCAATAGGTCGGCGTGCATTCTAAATCCGGCCGTGCCATAAGCATAGTTGACATTTTGCGGCCGTGGATGGGAAGCGGATTTTCGCAGTATGGTTTTCAGAAGCGACATGATCAGTACGACGAATTTGTGCTTGTTACGGGTGAAGTTCAAGTCCGTGGAACAAGGAAGTTATTTTTAGGGCATGCCCTAATAGATTTCGAGCCATGCTCTGTCGCGTTTGGACCGGCATACATGCAAAAACACTTCGCTTTCCTAATTCGGACGAGAAATGAGACTCGTGTAGAAAATAAAATAGAATTCTCAAAGCAGTTAGCACTTTTGTATCGATGAAAAAGCCAGGGACGTTTGGAACCTCGGTTCCTAAAGGCGACCTCTCGCGTCTCTCAGGCAAGAGGTTGCAAGATGCGAAGAAATCTGCTTTTTTCGACGAGTTGGCCGAGACTGGTCGGCCCGATTGGAAGAAGGCACCTCGCGAGGTAAAGAGCCAATACCGTGGCATATTTATGATTCTTTTCTCCATTCCCATTATCATCATTCCGGGCTGGGAAATCTACAGAAGGCTTGCAGGGAAATCCACGAAGAAGGTCCAAGAAGGTGAAATCGGGGAGGACTACTCGATCAGGAAGTTCGATGAAAACGAAAAGTGGAGAACAGAGAAAGACAGTTTCATGTACAAACTATTTGGGAAAGATTTCTTTCTCGACGGATTCACGGCTAGGACAATGAAAAGCGACGAGCCCGCGGTGAACGCAGATGTACCTGGCTCAAATAAATGAGCGCCACAAGGTCTCTGCACCCACGAGCTTCTCATATTTCATAACCAAACTAAGAGAGGCTTGCCATCGGTGCTCACTTCCAACGTTTTTTCTGGTGCTTGAGTGGCTGTGTGAGGTGCTGTTCATCAAACCTTGAGCCCATTGAAGAGCCCGGTCTCTCTGGAGAAGTTGATCTCCAGCTGATCGGAGACACGACATCACTTGAATTCTTGTTGAAAAATGTCAAGTTAGGCGTTGCCACGCAACTCAAAGACACTTTTCTGGCAGGTGCGTTCGCGCATGAGGCGCGTGCGTATTTGTTGGTGACATCACCCAAGGCTCCGTGGCCTTTTGGCTTCGAAAAGGTCTTTGTTTTTTCCAGGCTATTCCTATGTGCGATGAGAAATGCTGGGGGACTTCTCAAGCCTTCCAACTGCACGGATGGCATCTTAAGTTGCTCGGGCTTTTCTCTGTTGTTCTGAGTTCTTGGAACCGCCACAGCAAAAGCTTTTGCACTCGGCCTGCGTTCGGGAGAGCAGAAAACCTCATTGTCGGGCGCGATCGTTGGTATCCTGGACCGACCAAATTCTGGCCGATGGTTTTTAGCTAGGACCGGAAGCTTCATGCTGGAATAGTTTGCGATCATTGTAGGGATTCGGGAAGGCGCGGAATCTATCCTCCAAAGATCCAGAGGTGTCTCTCTTCCATTTTCCTTACTCATGTTCTGACTCTTCTGGTCGGTAGAAATGTATGTTAGATCAACGGAATTATTTTTGTAGAAGGGTGTCGTTTCAGTGGTACCCACTTCGTCGGTCTGGGCCGGACTTTGCAATGAGAACAAGGCGGGGGTACTCGGGAGAGAAAGCTCCCCGTTCACACGTGCTGAAGTGTTTTCTGTATCTTTCATTGAGTATGGTACATTTGTGGTTTCGAAAGAAGAGCGCAAAAGAGCGACTTGGAAGCTGCTTTTTGGAAGACAGCTGCTATCCAAGTCCAAGTCAACGATCCTGTCGCTCTTGGAAATACTAAACGGTACCGATGGTGAGGGCGTAACTCCAAGATGAAGGTTAATTCCAAGACCCATTGTGGGTTGAGATTGTCGAGTAGACGGGAGAATGTCTCGTTTGAGTGTCAGATCCGCCAGCGGAGTGAGAGACTTGACTGATTGCATGCTTCGTAGCGGTATTTGATCATGGTCCGAAACACTACCAGTCAGAAAATTGGAGGCAAGTGTGAAAGGCGATGCCAATTGCTTCATGTGTATAGCGTCATTAAGGTTGTTCCACTTGGGCGAGATTTCCAGATTGAACCGATGAATAGAACCTTGTAGACCCGGCATTCCTGATATGAATATTTTGCGAATCAAAGCGATTGCAGCAGAACAAGCCTTGAAGTGCGGGCCAATGTCTTCTAGATCCACATCTCTCGTGGTCGCTTTCTTTGCGACTTGATCAATGGTTGCCGAAACTTCGGTGTTTAGGTACTTGCATACAGAGACAAGTCGGGCACCGATTGTGTCATTTTTGATAAAAGCAAACTGTGCAAGCATATCCGACCAATCCTTGGCGAGATCGCATGCATCTTTTTGAACCCGCTCGCAATCCATTACAAAGTAGCCTTGCGAACTATTGAGATCAGCGACTTTGCTTGTGAGCAAATCGATCGATACTTGCATCGGCATCAATCGGCGTTCCAAGCGTTCCGTTTTTTCGCAGAAGCTGTATTCAGACGTCGTTAGGGCAAAAAGCGGGGAGCTACTTGCAAAGAGATCATGGTCGTTTAAAAGCGATACGGATTTCAAGAGCTTTTGGAGTGACTCTATTGGGAGGTCGGCATTTGTGTTGAACGGGGATGGGGTATTTTTCAAGTCGGCAAATTGCAGCCTGCAGTCAGTGACTTCTCTAGAAAGCTCGGGAAAAAGTGAGTCTCGCATTTCAATCAAGTGCGTTGCCTTGTCGGAGTATCCAGACATTTTGGCAATTTGATTCAGCGTGTCCATGGACAACAATGTGGCGTCCTGTAGTAGCTTTGTGAGTCTCGGATGCGTAGACGAGCCTAAACTTGCAAATGAGGATCGTAGAAAGGCATCGATTTTATCAAAAATCCTCGTCATTCTGACTAGATCTTCTCTACACTCATGGAAAAACGAAGGATCGCTCCGGTACTCGATTATATCATCAACACGAGAGCCTATCTGAGTCATGAATAACGAGACATCGCTCACGATCTTTTCCAATTTGAAGAGCTCATACTGAGAACCTTTGTCTGTATCTTTTCCAAGCCAACTGTCTATCAAGCGCTCAATATTAGAAGCCAACGAGGCTTCTAGTAACTGCACAGGGTTTGATGTGCTCATGGACCAGAAACCAGAAGATTGTGTGTGCTGAAACTGGGGACCAGGCTCCAAAGTCCTTGCAGATGCTTTTTTGTTTGTGTCACTAGAAAGTGCAAAAGCTAGACCGGAGATTTTGAATGATTTTGATAGGGTTCTGTATTCGATTGAATCGATATTTGTTTCATGTGTTTACACGATTTGAGACACCATTGCTGTCTGCAGTGCACTCAGCGTTTGTTTACCTGGCCGAATTCAATAGCGCGGTTTCAAGCTGAAGGGTCTGAAACTAACTTCCCTCATGAGATCTAACAGAGACAGTAAACCTAAGTAATCTTTCTTCAATTTGACCGAAGAATAATTCAGCCCAAACCACCACTCTGTAAGACTGATTGCTAATTTTTATTGGCCTCGCCTCCTTATTTGCTCACATGAACTGTTTCTCTCTCCTACAGTCCCGCGCTCTCATTGTCGGTTCGTTTGGGTGCAAAAAAATGATTGCCAAACTCTTTGTGATCGGGAAATCAGCGAGCAATATTACTCATCTCCTTTGAAAAATTCGAATGAAAAAAGAAATCCCTACTTCCTTATTATAGCAAAGTCGGAAATTTTTGTAGCAAAAACGTTGTCCAATTGTAGGATGTCTGAATTCGAGGATCAGATCCTGCTAAATACACATCTAACGTACTGGGCGCCGGGACTCGAGTTTCGAGATATTCGTTTGATCCCGGGCCACGGAATTAGTTCTAACCAGAACCCGTGCTTTCCAAAGACTCATCAGAATTTTTGGCGCGTCACATATGGCTCTGAAGAAGCGAGTGGTCAATCAATTCTGGATATCATCCGTTCCATTCGACGCCGTCGCCTTGGCTTTATGCACCAGCCCCTGTCTTTTGTTGTTCCGAAAAAATCAGGTGAAATAAAGACCAACGAGGAGCTTCTCGAGCTTGATGATCCTAAAAAGTTATTCCGTTATGTTGGTATGCTAGATCTCTCTAGGGTAAAGTTTCCTAGAATCCCTAAAAGTCCTCTTGCCAACATTCTTGGAGGTGATATCTATTGTCAGCCCTTCCAGGAATGGGATAAAACAGTTTTAGTGAAAGAAGATAAAAAGCGGCCACTTGTCATTCTCCAGCTTAGATCTTGTGTCTCTCTGCGTGCACGCTTCCGGTTTTATGGCTGTAATCGCTTACAGAGGCACGACATTAAAGACCCAAAAGTATTGCCTTCGGGCTTAAAAGTTTGTTCTTCCGAAGGGACCTTCAATCTCGAGTCACTTTGTACGCTTATAATCCTCAGTACGCTCTCACTAGGTTTTTACTTTGGCGTTTTTTCAGCATCTCATCCACATTTGCTTCCAGCTCTAGGACCGAAGAAATACCAGGGTAACCTAAAACACTATAAATTACGATCCACACATCTTACTCGGACTGGTTTAACGGACTTTTTTTACAAGCTGGACAATTTGAGTTTTGAACATCTCAGCCCTAGATCCACGCCAAAATCAAAACCAGAAGACCTTAGGAGCTTTGAGACATTTACTCAAAGACCAAATGAAGGATATCTGCTCCTCTCAAAGCAGCCACTAGAAATTTTGAAAAACAACACAACGAACAAAGTGGAAGAATCGACTCATGCAAGAAAGCTACGCGTATCCTCGACACCCTCATCAATTTCAAAGAATGACATGGAGCAGGGCAGTAACGGGGATTGTCTTGAGCATTTACATCAACAAGGCCTTTATAGGATTATTAAGCTCACAAAGAGTCCCCCAGAGTACCTTGACTTGACTCACAAAAGTGCCGATCATAGTTCTATAAGTCCGGCAGATGGCATTCCAGTGCTTATAAAAAGAGAGGTTGAAAATTCACAAACCCAAATTCATAGGATCCCCAACCATGGCTTTGGATTATTGAATTTCGTGAAGCTGCTACTGCTGAAAAGAATTCTGCTGACCAGAACTCGAATTGAGCTCCAACTTCCTGCCCAGGAAGCTGCAACAATTGACAACGATGTTGCGGCCTCAAATGCTATATCTGTTTACTACAAGAAAGAGAGTGTTTTGAAAGTATTACGTGATGTGGTCTCGGAAGCGAATTTGTTTTCTCTTTACAAAGACTTATACAACAGGAGAGGGGAGCTACGATTAACTAAGTCTTTCTTAGAGCATAGGTTTCGAGGAAAACTTGGTAGATCTAATAGATCTAGCTCTTTTCTAATGAAAGTAGCAGCAGATTTTGAGCACACAGAACATTTGGGCAATCTTCTCGATGATTCAGAAATCGAAACAAGTGAACTTTCTCATGTATCCCCACAATGTGAACCTCGAGGTAATCTGTATGTCACGAGGGCTCGAAGATACGAAAGGCGCTTGAAGGCCCTTGACTATGATGATGTGACAGGAAACAGAAACATCAAAAGTAATTCACTCATTGGCGACATTTTCCCAACAAGACTACAAGAGGCACATTCTGATGTTGAAAAGAACCTTGCACTGAAATTTTTAAACATTAGTGACTTGCCAAGTTGTTTAGAAGAGGTTTTTGAAAAGAGCACACAGGGACTAGAGCAGGAGATTTTCGAAACGACAGAGCTTGATGTCAACTCGAGACCAACAAACTTTCTGACTGATTTTCTCCCACAGAGTGCTTCTCGGCTCCAGTTTAAAGGCAAAAAATCTACCGAGATTTTCAAAGAACCACGTGAGGAAATACTTCCGGAATTCACTTCTTGTTTTCATGTAAGCTCTTCAGAGGTAGGACAAAACTCAGCTTTGGAGCTCTTTGGTTTTGAACAAACCACGCCCCTGAACATAAACTCTCTCAGAGATTCTATTTTTTTACGGGGTCAAGGGGAATTCCCAGCAATGTACCTTTTTCACGAAGATATCACCGACATGAATCCTAAGGCTCTTGATATTAGGATCAATTATCTCACACAAGAGAGCGAAGACTGGAATATATGCGGCGATCCTTATAAGAGTCCGCTCGGGACCTTCAAAGTTCGTTCCCTGACAGCTTCAAGCTATTCAACAAAGTCTCGTCAACATAGTGACGAAGGAAGCAGCATAGAGAACTTTTCAATACACCACGAACTCAGAGAGACAAATGCAAAAACTGATAATAAAGACACAGGGTCCGGCCAAATAAGAAATCTTCACAACTCTGCTTGTTATGTGACACCTCCTTGCTTAGAGGGGCACTTATTTCTGAGAAAAATATCTATTGGCAATAATGAGGAGCTGAACATAAGCCCAATTACCACAGAAATGTTTATAACATCTTCTCGCTGTGACAATCCGAAAAGTGAGGTCCTTACAACCACACAAACGGAAGAAACTCGATCAAAAACGCTTGATATCAATACACGGAGAACGCTGTCTAAGTTGCAGATCAGCAGCCCGGAAGAGATTCGATTTAATCTTATTTCCCCACCCTCTGGTGTCTTACCGAATTCAATCAACACCGCTGGTGAATTTCTGTCAGATTCGGAGCCCGCACCAGAAGTTGATTTTGTATGCGAATTACCAAAATCAATACTCTTGACCTCTCAAATGAAGAAAGTGGAGCAACGAACCGTAAAGAAAGTCAGCTTTTGCTTATCACCAAAGCGTGAATATGAGAATATCACACAGCTTCCGGATGAACTTTCATCAAAGATGATCTCTCTTGATCGAAAACTTAATCTTAAATTAAGATCATCGCTTGGATCACAGACAAATGAGCGAGTACGTGTTTCAGATACTGTGTCAGCGCTGACACAAAATATTCATTTCACACCATCTTTCAGCTTTTCAAACAGTTGCAGACCAAAGAATGGAAGAGCTTCTCATAGTGTCAAGCTCTCGAAAAACAATGAAAGTGATGGGCTCAAATTGAAAGACTCTTTACTAAGAATTCTGACTTTATGCCGAGACGGAGATCTAATGCATACCTGTTTTCATTACATGCATGGAGTGTTCGAGGTTGTTGCAGATGAAAAGTCTGTTTGTTGTGAAGCTGATACATAGAGGTCTAATTTAGTTATAGTGAAGATTTCGTTCATGCTTGATCTTTCAAAACTTCTTTCGAAAAGTTGATTCTTTTCTGGACACTTGCCATATTTTTCAAAATATTGTCTCTTCGGCAAACAATAGAATTCAAAATCTGATGCGCTTCTATATTCTCCCACTTTGATCGTTTCAAGGCCAGTTCAAACTTCGAGAATTGATTGAGCCAGCCATATTCCAAGAAGTCACTCCTCAACTGGTCAAAATGATATCGTAAGTCCCAGATGTACTCCTTCAAAAGATAGGGGCAATGATCATACTCTGATTCCATAGTGCGAAAACCTTCAGCTAATCTCGCCTCTTGCGTTTTTTGATTTTTCACAAGAATGCAAAATTGGCTGAGACTGTAGAGATTTGAATCTGCTAATATTCGTTTTTTCATCAGCGTCTCAAAAAAATCTGGTAAACCAACAAACCTGAGCTTGCTTTCCATGATTGTTTCTTTTAGAAGCGTGATATTTTCGCAGCATATCACGAAATCCTGAGAGTCAATTAATGATTTGACTCTTATAAAGTCTTTCTCAATTTCCTCGGACATCTGAGAATAAGTGTAGGTGTACTGTAGAAACTCGCTAGTCACACCTTGCTTTTCCAAAATACTCCTGGAGACAGATTCCAAACTATTCTTGACGACTTGAGAATTGGCCTCAAAGTTACAAACTTCTCTCTCGAGAGCTCTATATCTTTGTTTAAACTTTTCTGTAGTCAAAGCTCGTATGCCCATTCTTTTAGGTACCCATGTAGGAATACTACTCCAGTTCAGACAAGCTTCTGATATAAGATCCAAATCGGCTGACTCCAAAAACGATTCAAGCCAAATGCGGCTCTTATTTTGTGGCTCCGTCACCAAATCGTGCCTCGATAATGCGTCCGAAGTTCTGCAATTATGACTCAGAACTGTCTCGGCCGACGACGAAAAGTCATCTTGAATGGAGTAAAATGTCTTTAGCTTTGTGATCTGATAAGGAGTTACCGGCCCTTTGACCCGTATTGTATCTCGAGCCATCTCCTCATAAGAAATCGATTGTCTTTTTGTCTTTTGACTGCTGTGACTGTGCAGATCGCTGTCATGTAATGTTTTCACGTACGCTTTCCTATTTCTCACTCGTTTCACTCGTCTGGCTGCTTGTAATTGTAATTTCTTCAAGTTTTCTTTATTTGATGTGAATGACTTATATTTGGGTATAGTCACGGGTGAGGGGATAGCTTCCTTGTGTTTGTAGCCGTTTTTCATGGGTGATCCGAAAGGCGTCTTTACCCCCGATTTCACGGAGAGAAAGAAATCCACCACTGATCTTGTGATGGTTCGCGTGGCGCTTGTCCCCACAGTATGGATACTACTCATTCTTATTGAGCAAGCCAAAAGCTTTGAGCTCTCTACTTGGCTATTTCGTCTGCCAGTTGCAATCACAAAAAGTAATTGGCTGCAAAAAATATACAGCGCGCGTGTTGTGTTTGAGTGTGCCGAGTAGCTAGAATATCTCACCCGGGTCGGCGGGTCCCGTGCCTTCTACCAATCTACAAATCATGTTTTACTACTCTGACAATTTGAGCTTCTGTGTTAGCTTACAAAGAGCCTTTATATTTCACTGAGCTTGACCGTACACCCTCGTCAATATCATATCAGTAAGTCGGAATTTTTCTTCGAGTTTTCTTCTCATTGTGAGTTATAACCTACCGTTTTGATACATGATTGCTTTAAACGACAATGTCAAAAACTTGTTCCATCAATGTTTGGTCCTGAGCTTTGGGTCGAAACGCTGTTAGTCGAGATGTCTACCACCAAAACTTTTTCTGCAGAGCCCCGGGCACTAACAGCTGAAGAGTAAGGTTCAGACGACAGATAATAGCTCAGTGATTCAGACAGAATCTCCTCAAGCTCTCCGATAGCTCCTGCCATTGCTTGGGACGTGGAGGATAAGTATTCACACAAAGATTTCAATTCTTGTGTCCGGTCAAAAGGTATCGTAGTCATCAACTGCTCGTGCCTCTTACTTAATAAACGGTGCACGTCTTGAAAGGTGCACTCGTAATTTGCCCAAGACGATAAAGTCCTCAAGAGGTCCGATCCAGAATCAATAGTGCGAATAATTTGGGAAACACTCCTGAGAACAATCTGTGAGTTTTTCACTGTTTCATAGACCCCCACTTTGAGATCTTGCATGATAATGGAGGCTGTCTCAGTATAAACTTGTGCCTTCAAATCCTCTACACTTTCCATTGCTGACTTCATCTTGCGTAGAATCGTGGGGACGGACAAGCACGAATAGTCGACGTCAATGATATAATACTTGATAGCGTTATACGCTTCCCGCTTTCTAAAAGTGTTACAAAAGACGGGATTCAACGGATTCTGAAATTCCTTTCCCAAAAAACCCGCAATTGAGTGGCTTGCACCGAGGATGAAAGCGTCATCAAGAAATCCACCCACATCTGCCGACACCAAAGTCAGCAGATCCAGAATCATAGCTAGTCTTCTCATTTGCAGTCCTGAAACATGCCCTTGCTCTTTTGCTAAAAGGTTTTTCAAATCTTGCTTTCCAAAGATATCATTATATAGCTCCAATGCCCCGCAGCCTTTAGTAACGAAGTTTTGAGTATGGCTTGTCAAGAAGGCATTGAAGTCTGCCACAGTAAAACATGGGAGCGACTCTTTGTGAGTATTTTCGCAAACCTCATAACATTTACTCCAAAGATACAAGTCTAGCCCTTCTTCGTTTTCGTTTTGTTCGGGATTGTTTGCCTCATTTTTCTTTGACTGAGTGTGTATTGGTTTGTGTTTCCTGGTGAGTTCATGCCAGTGAGTTGTAAGGAGGCCCAAAAGATGATGGTCACCATGCATTATTGTTTTTAAGACTTCTCGTTCACGTTTGAAACTGAATGAGGCAATCTCGAAAGTAGTCAGTCCCAGAGAAAAGTTGCTAGGTAGTTCTGTAGTAAGGATACAAAGCGAATCGCGTAACTATATTGAGATGAGACAGATGTTGTGGAGCATTCTTAGGCTCTACGTTGACGATCGAAATTTTCATCGGAAAGATACATATGTTTAAAAATAGACCTCAGTGACTCTTTTTACCTAAATGATCATCTCACGAAGAGCTTCAAGTGCAGCTTTCAAGTCTCAATGTACGAGAAAAAGCTATGTGAGCCCCGTCAAAATTTATTGTGCGTCCGTACAGTATTTTGCAACCAGCATTCAGTCGCGTCATACCCTTCAATTAAGGTTACTCAATTTAGGGCTCGCAACGAAGCAAGCCACGAGTGAAACCCCGATATGAAAGCTTGGCGAATATTTGGATCGATCCAAACTATTGACTATAAAGACTGAACATGAATCGACAAGCCTCATCCTAACGCGCTTCAGCTTTTGAATTGTTACGGAGAAGTGAAGATAGAGGCAAAACTCAATCTTAAAACGTCCTATTCTGTCAAAGATGCGCTTTTTTGATTTTATTTTTTTGGTAAGATTCTATTATAGAATTAAAGTTAATTCAAGGAAAGAGAAAAATATACATACCTCGAATCAGACCAACGATACTAAAGAGCGCGTGATCAATCTTTTCCTGGAAGGGGAACTGCGATGGACTACCTGCAACAAAACCACGTATTGCAACTATTCAGTCAACATACTCAATCAGATTTTGGAGAAAACTGCCTCAATCACCCAGACGGACTCGAATTTTAGGTTCTCCAGTCTCCGTCCATGAAATCGTTATACTTATGGTGTACGGGTGTGACCTATCGGGAAAAGACCTGTGCCTGATTACGATGCGATGAGATGCCCTAGCGACAATATCTACACAAAGATCTCCCAAAACCATACAAGTAACTATGGCCAAAGCACCCAAAAAGAAGTTCTCTACAACGGCTGCTCCTGCAGGAGCTACCGTTTCTGCCGAAAAACACATGAAATCTGTGTTCAAGTTCAACACCAACCTTGGTCAGCATATACTCAAGAACCCATTGGTAGCCCAAGGAATCGTGGATAAAGCTCAAATTAAGCCGAGTGACATAGTCTTAGAAGTGGGTCCAGGTACCGGTAACCTTACTGTGAGAATATTGGAGCAGGCCAGGAAAGTGATTGCTGTGGAAATGGACCCTAGAATGGCAGCCGAATTGACTAAAAGAGTGCATGGTACTCCACAAGAGAAGAAACTCGATATTTTGTTGGGAGACTTTATAAAGACAGAACTTCCTTATTTTGACGTGTGCATATCTAACACGCCGTATCAAATTTCGTCGCCGTTGGTTTTCAAATTGCTCAACCAGCCAAAGCCTCCGCGCGTGTCGATTCTCATGTTCCAAAGAGAGTTTGCGTTGCGTCTATTAGCCCGTCCTGGCGACTCATTGTACTGTAGATTATCTGCCAACGTGCAGATGTGGGCCAACGTCACTCACATCATGAAAGTGGGCAAGAACAACTTTCGTCCTCCGCCACAGGTGGAATCCTCCGTGGTCAGAATCGAGATCAAGCAACCACGTCCGCTGGTGGATTTCGAAGAGTGGGACGGGCTTCTTCGAATTGTGTTCGTGAGGAAAAACAAGACCATTGCCGCCGGCTTCAAGTCAAGCAACGTCCTTGAGATTCTCACAAAGAATTATGCCACATTCTTGGCTCAGCAAGACGCCGATTCCATGCAAGTAGACAGCAAAGCTGATCTTTCCGCTGTGGTCAAGCAGAAAATCGAGTCAGTGCTTACTGAAACGGGGTATTCTGATCAGAGAGCGGCCAAGATGGACCAGACAGACTTCTTGAAACTCTTGTATGCCTTTCACCAAGTGGGCATCCATTTTGCATAAACATTTCACTTTCACCACATACACAAACATTAACACTATAGTTCAATTATATTCGGGTGTATCTTATGCACTTCTTGTCTTCATTTATATACGTTACCTCCTCTTCGAAGTGTTTGAAGCGTCCTTCTCGATTACTTCGCCGACGCCACCTAATTCTTCCAACTGGTCTTCTGCAATTCTGACTTGCTCCCTCCTCTCCCAGAATCTAT
>JAKUBE010000658.1:0-18677 GCA_030674755.1 Metschnikowia henanensis | reverse complement strand
ACATTAATGGCACCTTTGAGATGTCCCTTCAAGGTGGGATTCACGTCTTGCGGAATCAAAGCAGATAGAACGCAAAGGGAAGTTTCCTTCGCATTTAAAACACCCTCGAAACTCAATATTGACGAATAAACGTTATGATATGCGTACTGCCACAAATCTGGATATGCATCGTGAAGTTGTTTACGCACTCTGTGCTTGATTTTGCCGTAAATAACGCTCCAAAAATCTGAGCCTCTGATCGTATTCTCTAGTAGAGCTTTGCGATCAATTGCATCCAAAGACACGGGTCCTTCTAAGGTGTCAGAAGTAGAAATTGTCTCATCCTCAAACCTGGTTCCAGCGACGTCTTCTTGAATAACAGCTGACGAGCTTACCTTGCCGGGTAGTACAACTTGAGAACGTTCGTAGGTAGAACGAGGCTTCAAGCTATTTGGAGTCACAGCTTTCAAGGCAGTTAGAGCATTGATAGATTTAGGGAGGCCTGATATAGGCGCGATTTTCAATATCGCTTCCCTGATCTTCCTTGCTACAATCATCTGTGCCGCACGAATGTCGCCTCTATCTGAGTACTTGTAGGGAAGTGGAAGCTTTTCACCGTATGTATAAGGCACCAAGATATCAGGGAGATTCATTCCAATTTCTGAGAATTCGCTATATCTGGCAGCCGAAGCAATAGAGTCTTCGGCTAATTTCATCAAGTAGATATTGGTCAATTGTGAATCGTTTGGTGTGGGCAGCGCAAGGAGCTGCTGTCTTAAAGCAAAGTGAAAGACCTTTCCAATTTCTTGCGATTGATTGACGACCGTGAGTGCTGTAGAAGCAAGGATATACCAATTACTGTGGAGACTGGGGTATTTGTAGGCTAACGTGACGAGCCTTTCTGCTGTCAAAATTGTCATCATGAAACGTTCGTTAGTTGAACTCCGCGTTGTTCAATCACCTCTCGCTAACTAAAATATTGCAAAGGTCTTTTACAGATGCCGAGGGATTTATAAGGGGTTACATGAATTGAAGCCGCGATCGCAAGACGGGACGCGACTTTAAAAATGCATATGTTAGTGATGCCTTTCTGCGCGGGGAACTTGATCCTAAAGGAAATTGATGTTGGTCTCAATTCGGACTAATTACGTACAATTGAAAAGATCTTGACATTGTATCACCCGGTCTTTTAAGGAGAGATCATGTGCAAATTGACCCGTGAATTTTTCGTCCCACATGGGCGCTACCGAGGGCAGTACTGTTGTTCAATTTTTGAACTTTAAGACTCGATTTTCCCCATTCTTTTCTAGCCCATTCGCAAAGCGAAATACAAGATACGTAAGCGATGCCAAATTAATCAATAAGTTTCTGGGTTTTCGCAAAAATGTGTTTGTGACCCTCATGCTGGGTTATTTGCTGCGTACTCCACCGCTAACCCACGTGCGGGCTATCTTGTCCTTGATCTTTCTTTGCTGATCTAACGTCCACTCTCCCAATCCCCAGAAATGCAGGTTGCTGAAAAAAGCAGGAGAGACCACCCTGTTAAATTGCCTAAAAGGAACGCCTAAGCGCGCACTTACATCTCGAGGTAATGATACCTGAAGCAGATCTCTTATTCTTTTGAGATCACTCGGCAGAACCGAAACATCAGAATCTCTCTGACTTTTCGGTGGTGAAAAAATTTTATCCAATCTGGGTTTCGTCTCCCATGGTCTCATGGACTGGTCTATTGGACGCCAATTTCCCACGTTTTTCCATTGATCTGAGCCCACCATCTCTTGTATACGTGAGACGGCCCTCTTATACGCGAATTTTTCGTCCTCTCCGGTAAATGCCTTCAAATTGCCAAAATCAGTTTCTTTCCCCTTTTCAAATGGGCTATTACTGTATTTCTTCGCGTAGGCTCGGTCATAAGACGATATGTTGGGTCTGTAGGGGTTCAACGTCTGCATCGCGGTTTTTGCATGCATCTCTTCTTGTTGCACAATTTCGCTATCAGCCTGGTCCGGGTTCTCGACGGGGAAAAACAACTCTTCTGGTGGAACCGCACACCTAAGAAATAATTGACACTTAGCCTCATACAATGCATCCAATAAAGTAATGAACCGCCTTGCCTCGTTCTTCATTTTAGAGGTCATGACTGGAACATCGTCAATAATGAACACCTCGAAAGTCGATGCAAGTGTGATATAGTCTGATGAAGCAAAAGACCCTCCGCAAATGTAGTCAAAGTTAAACCAACATATCGTCCCATCATAGGTCTTGGGGACAATGGAAGTTCGATTGTAGACGCATACCTTGGAGGGCCTCCACTCGACATGAGCTAGATCGAGTGTTGTAGTTCCTTTTTGACTACGCAGCCTCACTGCCTTGCATTCAATGAGTCTTTCCCATTCTTGCTGATGACCCAGATTCTTTTGCTTGACAACCAAGTGTTTCTCTGTCAATGAGATTTGCGCGAAATACTTCCTGTAATCCAAGTCTGAGCCCATATTTATTGCAACGCAGCGCCTGTGAAGAATTCCCACAAAAGGTTCAAATCTGGCCTTATTGAATCCAGAAGAATATAGATCTTCTGGTAATTTATTAGAGGTTGCCACAAAAACACCGCCTAGTTTGAAATAATGAATGAATAAAAGTCTGATTATCTGTGCCGATGCTACATCGGGTAGCATGAATTCATCTAGCATGAGAACGGTACTCTTTTCAATCATCTTCTGAGCGATTTCAAATAGGATAAATTCGTTTTCCATGGTGAAATTTTTCTTCACACTGACAGAGGTAGTGAGCATTCGCTCTTTCTGGATTTTGTTAATTTCACCAAATACCCACAAAATAAAATTATTATAATGCCATCTGGCTTTTGAAGCGTATGGCAAGCTAGAGGCAAAAATGTCCATCAACATGGTCTTCCCACAGCCTACCTCGCCATTTATCAAGAGGCCAGGTGGGGACGAAATGTCGTGAAGCTCTTCTTCATCGGTCATGTATCTCACAATCTCCAGCTTTGTGGCATCGATATCTTTGCTAAACCAACTTTTTAATGTATGTATGGGCTCATGCGCTAGCGAATTGATTTTGCGGTTCTGTTGAGCCTGTGCAATTTCAAGCTCTCTCAACAAAAGAGCTTGCTTTATAGCTTTTTGATTTTGGGGCTTGTAGTCAATAAGCCGGTGATAGAGCTTCTGGAATTCCTTCATCACACGAAGCTGAGACTCATCTTTGGACAACTTACCCAGTCGAACGAATTCTTGGTATATCAAAAAGGGGTCGGTAACGGCTAAAGCTGATCCCTCGCAGGAATGAGAAGGTGTTGGAGGAATCCACTCCTTTGATGCGTGTTCTCCTCCAATTGAGTTTGAGATGTACCTTATTTTGCAAAGCAGTCGAGCCGCTCGTAAGCTTCTCATCGTTTGGGTATTTCAAATCAGCAGTGAACCTTGGGAAGATCATCACATAACTGGAGTACAGCTGGATCTATGCAGGGTGCATGCAACCACACCTTTTCGGGGGCGGGTGCGGCAATACCCGAGTCGGACTTGATTTCTCAGATAAGATTGTTTAGATAAGAGCGTGGCGCCGCCGCTTTACGATCATTACGTGAAAAAATGATTGGGATCTTCTACGCCAATTAAAGCCAACAACACCTTAGATACTTGGTCTTTCAACGATGATGAACACTTTCTGTAAGTGAACTGCTGATTATTGAAACTCACGCTTTTTGAACTTCTGAACTTATTTAGACTCCCTCTTGATACGCTGAAAAGATTGTTTTGAAGTATTGCTCGTGGGTTTTTCTCCTTAATGTCATACTCTTAAGTCAGCTAAAGAGAATTTCAGAATCCTTCATTTACTTCCTCTGCACGGGCTTGCGTCAAAAAGGTACTGAGTCGGGAAGTGAGGATTGTTTAGCAATGACCTCAGAAGTTTTCGACGATGGATCACTTGCAATATTCATGCCTTTCAACTCAGCAAACTTTTTATCAAGTGAATTGGAAAGGCCGTTCATTTCCTCTTCGGACCTGCCGTAGAGCTCACACCACCACTTCACCTCGGAATAATTGAAAAAAATAACCTCGTCACTATTTTTCAGGTTGAAGGCAGAGTTTGTGAATTCCTTCCGACGCGAAAGAAAGTAGGTCCATACAGACGTGGTCAGCGAGCGTAGTTCTTCATTCGCATTTCTCTCTTTCTCTGAATCGCACAAGAATGTGCCATACTGGCATGAATATGAGTGGTATAAGAGTCTCTTGAGAAAGCGACTGTTGAACTCGAACATCGACGGCTGTTGCCTATAAATTTGATAGACGCAGTCAAGAAATTGGTGAAATACGGGGGATCGCTCATTACTTCCACCATAAATTGATTGAAATTCACCATCTCTACTTTCGACTCCAGATCCAACTTTTGCGCCAGATGCAGTGTTCTTGATATGACTTGCTGCGCGTCGAAAAAACGAGGTCATTAGCTTCGTCGCAGTGATATCTTCCGATCCTTGAGGATCCGGAGAAGGCGAGATGTCTGAGCTTTCCAAAGGCAGGCCATGCTTGACGATCCCGCGATCTTGTGAAGAAACGCTCAGTTGTTCCGAAACCTGTCTGAGGCCAGGAGTATTTCTCGGAAATAGGGCGCCTATGCACCCTCCCTGATCATTTCTCGTAAAAAATTTGAATCCAAAGCTAACCCATTCTTTTTCGACTAGAACCATGAATCCCTCAAATGTTCTATAATAAGGGTCAAGACAGAGTTGCGACAATGCTGATGCTTGGGAAGTTCGATCCCATCCATCAGAACAATGTATCAAGACATTTGTATTGTTCAAATGAATCGACTTTGTAATCCGATCCACTGCCTGGAGAATGAGTGAAATATGATCAAGCCATTGAGTCTTGGTCAAGGAGTGCTGGAGTGAAGATTTTGTGATATTTCCGCTTCCTCCACCATACGACGGGTTTCTATCAAGTTCGCTGAGAACTTTTGTAAGCCTTTCTAAAGAACCCCGCATCACATGAATATTGTCAATATTGCAAAAGATTTTGTCAACATTTTGGCTCCCCAAAAGATCACGGTCACGTCTTCTTGTTATGGACTTTTCAGTGGTACTTTTGCCCCGATAATTGTCAACATTCTCCGTGCCAGCTCCTAATGCATGCTGAGCCATTGCATTTGTTATAGGTCTTAAATCCACGATGAGATTCTTCTGAGGTTGCTCCTTTACATCAAGTTCATCAGAGAGCGAGAGATCTCTTTCCGAGCCCTGGGACCGAAAAATTTCCTCAATCAACTTCTCATCCTGGATGGACCTATTTTGTAGATTGAGGCCCACAAGAGGTTGCAGGCATCTCGCGATCACGTTCCCATTCCCACCCTTGTTATGCTTGTAGACCACAGCGGGAACTCTTTGCTTTGATCGAAATTTTCCGGCGTGCTGTATGACGCTATCTGAAATCGAGGACGGCACAACAAATACCTCGGGATAAGACTGACAAAATCTGTACTCGTCATTAACTTTACTCAACCTCCAGAAACCTTTCAGACCGCATGACGCGAGCAAGGTTTGTCGCTTGTATTCTTTCTCGGGCTCATACAATTTCCAGCCGCGGTCTTGCATCTTTACCTCAAAATCGTTAGGTTGATACTCAAATGCATAGAACATTTTGATGGTCCCCCTCATTCTCGGTATGTTTACAAGGTGACTAAGCTTTTGATATGCATTCATGCATAGTGAGTCGTTACAGAAGTCAAGCAGGTAGTATGTGAAGTCCTTACAAAAGACTCTTATATGAGAAGCCGAGTATTTGTCGAATTCACCCAGTATCAAGCAGGTCAGAGACTGAGATGCTTGCACGTTCGTGACAGGTGTTTGACTTAAGGAGCTTCCTCTGGCTCTTGATATTCTTTCTATCATCGGATAGCAGATCCAGATTTCTCGAGGCCTTTGTGCCGACCCATCTTCTTTAAAAGAAAACACTAGATGGAATTTAGATAAAATGAGTGATCCTGTGAGATGACAGCCCCTTCTAGTGAGAAGAACATTATCTATGCGGAAAATATTTGAAGCGTCCATTTGTTGGTTTGCGGACGTCTTGGCCCCGGACCTCGCAACGTTTCTAGCTCATTCGGATGTTGCATCAATCACGTGATTAGAATGTGCGTGTTGTTGATAAGAGCGCGGTGCTTAACTACTTGATGTACACTGTACAGTACAGTGTACACGTCCGCCTGTTCTAACTTCCAAGTCATTCGACACAGGACTCTAATACCCGAATACGCGAGCTGTTCGAAGAAATTATATGGATTTGTGGTTGCGGAAACAACAACTAATTTTAGAAGAATATAAGTTGCTTGGGAGGCTCTGGAAAATATAACAGAGCTAAGAAATTAAGCTTTGAGGCTGACTCACAAAACCACATCATTACAAAGAATAAATCACTTCTCCTTAGTGCAATTCGAGCATGGTCGATGATCCCTGGTTGGATCATCAACAAGTCGAGTCTGATTTAATCAACTACCCTTCTCAACTGGCTTTCTGTCAATGGGGGTCTCCAAGCGATCTCAGATCGCTTCCCTCCATAAGTTATCACAAACCATCAAACTTGGTAATACTCTTGGTGACTGAGCCACCTTTGTGTACTTTATTCTTCTTCATGTTTTTCAAAGTGCCTGCAGCGTCATCAACATTTTGCCTCGTGATGGCTTTAATGTCGATTTTTTCCTTTTTTTGGGGTTGTAGGATTTGAAACGTGTCAGTACGCTTTTTTTTATACACCATAGGCTTTGCGGTAAACTGTGTCGAGGAATCGTCGCTCAGATCTATGTTTGATTCTTGCTCACCTTCAGAATTTTTCGACGAATTGGAGTACAACAGTATGGGCCCAGCGCAATCATTAACTTCATCAGCATCAAGTTCAGACTTTGAGTCAAGCGAGTCAAAATCGTAGTCTGACAATCCCATCTCCTCAGAACTCGAAGATTCACCTTCTTCACTATCTGTCTCAGCAAATTCGGGATTTTCAAAACTTCGCCCAGACCATATTTTTAGTCCTTCCATACCTGAGCTGACCAAACGATAATCAAAGTCGATATCAAGACCATTGACTTCATCAACTGCACCAGATTTGCTCATCAATGAAGAATGGACTCTTGTTTCCAAAACTTTTCCCTTCTTGTAATCGACCCTATGCAAATACCCGTCGCTATCTCCGCACCAAACTGAATGTACCATATCATCCTCACCAGAATTCATTGTGGATATGATAGCATCTATCGATGCACTCTTGTTCACTTTAACCCTCGAGATTTGATCCGATAGACCGTTAGTGGAGTTACGCCAGAGCGTTAAGACACCCTCTCCGTGTGTAACGATTACCGTGTCGTTCTTATTCGCATTCACAAATTCGGACGGATAGCACATTGACAATAACTCATCTGCTTGGTCGTCCGATTGAGTCAAAACTCCCTTTCGAATATCAATGTGTGCCAATCTGGTTGACCCCAACGCAAGAAAGTGGTAATCGGAAACAGCAGGCATTGGAAGAATTTTGTTCACAGCGTCTTCATGTACATTTTCTAACTTAAATTTAAGTTTACCAGCAGATAAATTGTTGCTATCGAACACGAGAACGCTACCGTTCTCTGTTCCGGATGCCAAAAATGGATTGGATCGGGACATGGCCAAAGTTGTTATCGAATCACCGGGTGTCGTATTCAAGTATGGGGATATGTCAACCTTCGAATGTACCTTACCCGTCTCGGTTTTTGCTTTCTTCAAGATATGATCTGTGCCCACTGTGAACACGTTTCCACCTGTTTCACCCTCTAGAGTATCGAACATGACGGAACGGCAAGATCCTTTGTGTCTTTTGGTCTTCCAACCAACGCTAATCGAACCATGGCCGGTGATGCTTGCGTGATCAGATTCTGATCTCCACCACTTCTTCTTCAACAGTGAGAGCTCAACCTCGTTTGTTTTTTCCTTCGCAAGAAAACTGGATCTGTTCACGGCAAGCTTTTCTTCAAGAACGTCGGGATCATACTCATGGCAAAAAACATGACCTGTTCCCAAACCTGAAACTGTTATTGGACGAGTGGGATGCGCTGCAACGGAGAAGAGTGGATCGCTGAACCCGATTTCAAGGATAGGCGGAGTATTTGACTCCCTTCCATGCACGGCAGTTGAGCCTTTTAGTCTCCGTCCCATGTTACAAAGATTAAAAATTAGGTTGTAGAGATGAACAGATGACAAGACCCAGTGCGAAGAGGCTCGCGGTATCTGAAGTCATCGGCACGCAAGACATCGCGTGAGTCAACGCGCGTTTCCAATCAAGAGGCGGGAATTGTAATATAACATGTTGATACATAAAACTCTAAAATATATCCCCGCAACCAGCCAACTGTTTCTGTTTCCTTTGTTTCCAATATTGGCCGCTAAAGTGCCAGTATGGATCCCCTGTGACAGGGTGTGTCAGCCTCACGAACCACTGCGGTTTAAAACTTTCACGGTTTGATTCTCTTTGCTTCCTTGCTGCTCTCTGCTTTTCCTCTACCCTGTTCTTCTCCGTAGATGCTTCGTCGTATCTGCCATCCTCCATGGCTCTCTGGTCCGGTCTCAACCTCGTATCTGTTGGAGGTAACCAAGGCCGGAGTCTATCATTGATATCATTTAACGTGATGGCGAACGATGTCAAATTGAAAGGAACGTTGGGCCTAGGAGCGACTTGCCATATAAGAAACTTGTTGCCACTTTCAGAGTCCAGACTTCCATCCACGGTATCAACCAACAGGTCTTTCCTTTTCAAGCTGAAATCAGAAGAAACCTTCTTCGCGAATATTTTTGAATTCCAGTGGCCACCAATTGCCCACCGAGCTTTCCCATCCTTGTCATTGACAACGCCTGAGAGCTGATAAGCGGAAGATGCCTTCCAGCCCCGTTGTTTCATTTCGACATGAATGACATCTCCAGTTGTGTGGTTCTGTACCTCCATAGTGCCAAAATTGTCAACAGTGGGATTTCCAATGATGATACCCACAACCGAAGTATTAACCTTTTTCCAACTGTACAATTCCTCGTCAACTTTTTCGCCGGACTTAGTGACTACTCCGGAGTCTGGCCGAATTGCACAAAACATTTTTCCCAAATGTTGAAAGTCAAAAGATCTCCCCCGGAACTGTGATTTAACTGCATTCTCTCCGTAATAATCCCATTTAGAAGATTCCGCGTGACATGCACTGATGGGAGGGTGGTGACTCACCTGTTCTGATATCATTCGAAAGCCTTGATCCTTTCTACAGTACTCAAATGTCTCACCTAGCAAAGGATTAAACGGCTTAGCAATTCTGTCAATCGTGGACGAGTATTCCGAAGCCGCAAAGGCGGCCACATACACCATTCTTAAGGTCGAGTCTTCTACCGCAGATGCTTTGGTGAGGAGATCATTATATTCAATATCCTCAGCAAGTCTTTGAAGTAGAGATGTACACTCGTTGAATGATACGGGCAATGACATTTTTGTCATATCTTGCCCCACCATGGATTTGACGATTCCCCATAGCCCTACTTTCGGCCGATTGTCTTTATCCATAGAAAGCTTAGTCCTCGGTGGCTTTTCATACCCCAAAAATGAGCCTTGCTCTTCGATTTCTTTAAGCTTGATATCTTGAGACTTGGTAGAACTCTGCCTATTATGGTCTGTGTCCGTGTTTTCAGACTCATCCGAAATCTTCAAGTCGGAGGGTTGTTCCTCTTTAACATTTTCAGCCAATTCGACAGAAGTGTCCTGCAATGGGTCATCATCAAACTCGTCGGCATCAAAAAATTCTTCATCAGAATCGTAAAAGATTTCGCTCAACAACTGCGAGTCGTCCTTGTTATCGGCTTTGATGGGGGCCGAGTCGGACTCGGTGATCCTGTTGTCAATGACACCAGTAGCAGTTTCATTGTTAACTTGAGGAGTTGAAATGCCCTTGGACGCAAGGAGCTTTCGTAATTGATTTTTCTTCCCCTCATACAGCGCCAAGGTCTGTTCATGTTTCTGTATCTCGTTTTCAAGCTGGCGAATGGAAGATTCCCACAATTTATTGACCTCTTGCTGTCTCTCGATCTTTCTGTTGAGTCTCGCCTCTCTTGCCTGTACCGACCCATGGTACAGGTCAATCAAACTGCGAATATTGTTTAAAGTTTGCATTCCCACAGTAAAAGTTTCACTGTCTAACACTCCACCACTGGAGTCCGGGCCCAAGGCTTTGAACAACTGTTGAAGACTCACCACTTCGACAAGTATACTTCCTTTTGTCGCCGCCGCTTGCTCGTTCGATGCTCTACTCTCGGAGCTGTCCAACGTGAAGGAGCCTGCCTCAGAGTAGGCACTCTCCTCTAGGTCAAAATCGAAATCGTCTCCACCAGAATCAAGACTTGACCGAGGTTCGTTTACCTGAGGCTTGGTCTCGCTAATCTGTGTAAGATTTCCAGCGAGAGGTGCAGGCTTACCGGCTGTCACACTAGCATCAAACGAGTTTAAAGACGCGTTCTCTTCGGCGTCGGACCCTGTGAATGAAGAGACAGAAACTTGGCTCGGAGACTTCTTGTGCAGACGTCGTCTCCCTGGAACGTGTAGTAACCTTTTCTTCTTCTCTTCCTCGGGAGGCCCTGCCTCTTCCCGTCCAGCTTGATCACCAATTTCCATAGAAGCACTTCTTTTGTGATCCTTATTCTTTCTCCGAATAATGTCCTTCGATAAAGTGATCGCGTTTTGGAGAGTCCAAACCCACCGGTTTGTCTCAACCGGATGATTGGCTTTGAGGTGCCATTTGATTCCATTCTTGCCAATGATCTCGAATTTGAGCTTTTCTGACGAATCTAAGTGTAATGTGGCAAACCCGAGATTTAATGAGCCCCTGCAAGCGTTGTTAGTGTCGCCTTGATTCGTGTAATAAGACAAGATTCCATACTGGTCGAGAACAAAGTATCGTAACTTGTAACCAGAAGCAAAATTCGTCCACTTCCGTAAATAGCCTTTGTATGTCGGTGTAGCTCCTGAAGACAGAACATTTCCAAGTGCATTAGTGGGATCCATCATGTTTTGGTCTTTGCTTGCATTCTTCAAAAGCTTTCTGATGGGATCAGCCTTGCTTGAAACTAAGTCGATAGGAAGCTTTCCTCGTTTGTCTCTCTTGAACGGGTCCCCTCCGTGATCGAGAATCCACTGGCACATTTGAAGATCTTCTTTACGTATGAATTCGTGCAAAACTGTGTTCCCTGTCTCTGGGTCGGCCCCATTTATGTCTAACAATTCCGAGGCCCTGGGATTATTGACAAGTAGGTTTTCTAAATTTTCAAAATCTCTTTGACTAAAAAATTTTCTCAAGTCCGTTGCAGATCGCTCAACGAATTTGGCCCTCTCATACTGCATCAATTGAGCTACATTTGCATCCTTTGAGAGCTCAACAGGTTGATTTCTAGCATCGTTCAATATTGTGTCGTTGATTTGCGGCAAGCTCATTAGATATTTGACAACTTGAAATCGGGAGGAAAGAACTGCCAAGTGAAGGGGAGTATTTCCCTCAGTATCTTGCGCATTTACGTCGAGCTCGTAATCCTTGCTCTCAAGTAAGGCTTGGATAGAGTGCAATGGCGCCACCTGAACGGCATAGTGAAGAATCGTTTCTCTCAATCTGATCAAGTCACTTGTGTCCAAGGTTGAGTCCACTGCTTTAAGGCGCAGAATTAAAGAAAGAACTTTTGTATCGTCCCCTGCTCTTAAAGCATCCAAAAGCTTAAGGCGAAACAAAGACGCATTGAGTTGAGCAGACATATCGCTTATTTACTTCTCAAAATGTGTGGAGGTATAGTAAATATGGCACTGCGCTGGTAGAAGCACTAGTTGTTTAGTTCACTTTTGCTTTTTTCTCGTGGCAAACAAGTTGCGGAGGGTCACCCACCCACCAGTTTTCTTGCTCCACGTGATATCGCAGTTGAACAGTGGCCCGACCGATTGAGCGAGCCCGCGCGTGCGTGGAGGCCGACGCATATTCGATAAGGACTAAGTCATTCCACGCTAATTATATAATGAGAGCAAGCAAAGATTCTAAAGAAAAAGAACGATCTCGAGAATTAATTCAATGCAATCAGACAAACCGAGCTATTTTGCTAATACCTTTTCAGTGCGTTCTGCGTAAGTGACAAAATTCGTGTGCGACGAAGCCACTCGAGTGGGGCGGGGACAAAAAAGCCCGCGTACACCACTAAACTGGCAAGAAAACACGGCCTCAGTTCTTTGGGGTAGTACTACCACATGCATGCATATATGCACTTCATCCTAGTACTTGGAGAACCACCTTCCAGTTTGAAGTTAAGTATAGTTAAGTAAATTGCACGGGAATAAAGTCCAAATTCTAATGAATTTTGGAATTCACTCGCTCTGCCAATAAATTTTTAAGTAGAATCTCAAGCAGCTCTTTCTGCATCCGCTGCCAAACGCGTGCTGCCACTCCAACAGCTGCTCGGAAACTCAGCTAGATTATCATTCAACTAAAGTCCCCGAATTTCCATTTTGGCCGTAGCTGATTAGACCCTGTGTTCAGATAAGTACTAGTAGCATGATACGGTTTCAACAATTCTTTCTGAGCAATGGCAGCTACTTTTGTTAGTCTCACCCACATGCGAGAGTGGTCTCGCGTTTTTGTTGATGCAGTATGAATATGGAATCGAAGAAAAAACCCCAGAGAACGCGACGTATAATGAAGTTTTCTCGACTCGGAAACTTTCCAGATGCTGAGGGCGTTATACTAAACATCCTTCTTTAATTTTATTACTAGCACCAGCCTGCTTGCTTCGAGCTTCACATTTCCCACTGAAAGAGGCCTAGATACCCTCTCAACGCATCGGATATCTTCCCACTTCACAAGAGAAAGATCGAACTTCCCCTCAGGCTAACACGCTACGTCTCGATATGCGTCCTGACCCATCATCTGTTCTTGTCAGTTTCTTTGCATGCATCGCTTATGCTGTTGCAATCGGCATGTCAATACCGCCAGTTGTAACTGGTGGACAGAATCATCTTTCCTCACTTGCCAACTTGGTGAATTGCATAAGTTACACAACATCGAAGGATGACATTATCATGTTAAGTTTACAAGCTGGCGAGAAGTTAACTTCTCAGCAATTGAATCTTCGCGTGTTTGATTCTGAAGATAACACACTACGCTCCATGCAAGATATATCCGGTGAGCAGTCCATTATTTTCACAAATCTCAACAATCCCTTCCAAATTCAGCAGTCAGACCCCAAGCATCTAATAGGACTGAAGAATCGAAGACAAATGAAAACTAAGCCTGAAGAGCTATCGGTCTCGGAGAAGTCACAAGTGCACATTTGCTTCGATAATGTGTACTTCGACAAATCATGGAGCTTTCAAAAGCGCTCAAGAGACGTTCATCTAGATGTCAATATCCGAAACATCACAACTCTCAAGCACACGAACTACAATAATTACGCAAGATACTTCAGTCAATCTTCGAGTTCTGGTACAGATGATGGCGAACCGAACCAATCTTCGACTAACGATTTCACGGAAAACGATTTCAACAAAGCAGTGCAATACTTACAAACACTGTTGAATGAGGTGAGCGAAGAGCTCAAATCGTCCGAAGGCACCCTTCAAAAATTGCAGTTACTCGAAAGTGAATTGCGAAATGTCAATGAATCAATATTCGAATCCTTCACCCGCACCTCTTTAATGATAATTATCACTATATGCGTTTTCGGTGCAGCTCAACTTGCATACATTCGTTTCATTCTCAGGCGAAGAAGGTTGCTATAATATATCTAAGTACACAATAGAGGTCTGATTGACCAAATCAAATTGTAGTAGCTTAGATGACGTGATGTAGAGTTTACAATGACACGCTACAAGTAAAGAATTTTGTCCACGAAGGATTAAGCACTATTGTTGGATTTCACCCACTCCCCTCAACTTTTCTGAAGTGATCAAGTCGTTGCATATTGACTCTTGTGCCTCTTTTCCGATGAGTTCGCTAGCGTCAGAATACATCATACTCGCATCATATCCCATACGAATTCGCAGTTCGTTTATACCCAACTCACATGCGCATAATGCTTTGAGGACATTATAATACCTTGTGATGGTGTTACGAGTACTTTCGCTAATGTTGGCATCGTTTTTGTCACTGTAAATCTCCCATGAGCTTTCTTCCTCCAAACGGGTGATGGACATGCTGCCTTGGCCAGGATTGTAGGTACCCTTTGCAGATAAAGAGCTGTGTGTCCTGTTAGATAAGTTGTTCATACCAGGACCAGATAAGCTGCTGGATTTACTCAACCAGATGAATCCGTTCACCCCAAGTATGATGGTAACATTCCCCGGCAAATTGTAGGTATGATTTTTCTGCTTGATGATCAAGCTGGATGGGACCTTCAAAAAGATTCCATTTCTCAATTTTCCGTATTTTAAGGATCTGGTGTGCAAAGAAGCCATACCATTACTAAAGACACTCTGTACTTCAGCATTTAAAAGGTCGCCTTCTTTCAAGAAATTTCTCATCTGTAGTTCATCACTCTCCGACTTCCTTCGCAAAACGCCCCCTGGTAAGTTCACAGAGCCTAGCATTAGAACAGCATCCTGTTTGCAGCCAATATCAACCTTCCAGCGTTTCTGGCCCACTTCAGTGATCCGTCCCACCACATGATCACCTGTTTCAGCTTCGTACCTGCCTCTAAGGGGAATTACACTCAAAAGTCTGTTCACCCTGGACACGTTTCCGGCAACGGATGAGAAGGTATTGTTCTCCAAGAAGTAAGTGCCATGCCCTTTCATCCAAGTGGAATCGTCAGTGATGAGCTCTCCTGGTGTGACGATGGAATCATTTTGCTCACTACTCAGAAGAAGCGCGGGGTTCAGTATTGAGTCGTCACCGTCCATTTCAATATCAGATAAAGCATATGACTCGCTAGAGAAAGTTCTCGCAGGCCTCGTTATGCTGATCACGGAATTCATCTCTATAAGCGGTTTCAACTGAAGGACCTTGTTGAAAATGCTTTTCGCACAAGGCGCGATGGATGTCTCCGCGAACGCTCGTTTTGTTGCGTACAGTGAGCAACGCAAAGCTTCAGTTTTTTTTCGAACATTGATTATCTATGATAAATCGGTGTTCACGATTTCTGTCCAAGACCTTTACTCATATCAGTAATATTCAAGCACGCTTGCTGAAGTGCATCAACAGAACTGAAAGAAGATCAATCATGAGTGTGTCGAACAAATTTAGTCCTCCCATCAATCGGCAAATGAAAGTGCTCGACAAGTCTTTTTTTCATAAGAAAATTCCCCTCTTGGTCGCCGCTTTTCCCGAACCAAAGTACCTAGGAGAATTTGTGAAGGCCTGTAAAGGCGACTTTCTCTTGAAAGCTGGCGTAAAGCATATAGTGCCAATTAATGGAACCAAAGGTGTGTTGTTAAGAGAGGACATCGATGAAATAGGGTCTCACCTCGATAAATTGTCGTCCACTGCGATCGCCAAGTTTGCTGAATACAACGTGACAGTTCTTCCATACATCCTCGAGTTGGATTACTCGTTCTGGAAGGCTGATGACATATTACGCGCTATATTACCTGAGCAATTGTTAGACGACATTCCAACCGGGTTTGCTCAAGCCGGTCACATCGCTCACTTTAATCTAAGAAGCGAGTACAAAAACTATGGAAACTTAATTGGTCAAGTTATCTTAGACAAAAACTCGAAAATAGAGACCGTTGTGGACAAAGTTGATTCTATTGATACGAAGTTCAGAACTTTCAAAATGAATATTTTGGCTGGTAAGGATGATTTCATTGTTGAACAAAGTGAAAGCGGCTGCAAGTTCCGATTCGATTTTAGTTCCGTTTATTGGAATCTGAGACTCAGCACAGAACATGAAAGACTCATCTCTCAGTTTAAACCCGGAGAGGTTGTTGGTGATGTTTTTGCTGGCGTTGGACCATTTGCAGTTCCGGCTGGCCGCAAGGGTGCCTTAGTCTTAGCAAATGACTTGAATCCGGCGTCCTTCAAATACTTAAGAGATAATTTGCTCCTGAATCACGTGCAGGATTTTGTTAAACCTAGCAACTTGGATGGCAGAGATTTTATCAAAAACTCACCATCAATGATTATAAATTGGGCAAAGTCAGCTGGCGTTATTGAAAAACGCAAGTCTGTCAAGCGCCGCAAGACTCATTCAAGGACTGACAATGAAAAAGCGGCAGAATCTTTGGAACTTATGCGATTTAAAATCCCCAAATTCATCACCAATTATGTTATGAATCTACCCGACTCAGCAATCACATTTTTGGATGAGTTTATCGGGTTGTATACTCGTGATGAAGAAGTGGAATTGATTGCAAGAAGTGAACCATCCTTTCAGCTACCGGTCATAAACGTGCATTGCTTTGAGAAGTTTACTTCTGATGAACCTGAACCAACAATTGAAGAACTTCAGAGAAGGGTTCACTCAAGAATAGTTGAGGTTATTCAATTCTCCGCTCCATTTGAGAATTTTCAATTTCATTTGGTGCGAAAAGTTGCGCCCACGAAAATCATGTTTTGTGTCACCTTTCAGCTTCCAAAAGAGGTTGCGTTTAAACATCTCAAGTGAGACCTCTAAGTACAATTCTTCTTTTTCCTGAACGTTGATAAGGCCAAAATACCAATGTTGTCCAAGGCTTCGATCTCAAGCCCGCCAGAACAGTTCTTTCAGAGTGGATATTCATCTTTGTTGTTTTCGTTCGTGAGGTTTTTCGTAACTCCTGAGGCACTCGCGAGATTTCTAAACAACGATCAAGCTGGCTCCGCGCACATGGCTTATGGCACTGATGTGGGTGTACTCTTGAAACATTTAATGACTTCTTTGTGCATATGCTTGATAGAAATTCTATTGTTTTGTTATTTGAGAAGCATATGTGTATACATATATCAGCCAAGATGCTTTTGTACCCCAGAATGTGAGAGAATGGAGCTTTTGCCGCAAGGGTTTTTTGATTGGATCAAGCCATCGTGGGATTATGACATAAAATGCTTTTTATCAATGGGTTTAGACACTTATTTCTTTCTCCGGTTCATAAATATCCTATTGGTCTTTTTTGCTTCATGCGGCATTATGAACTTAATCGTTTTACTTCCCATCAATGTCACAGGTTCAACAATTAATTTCCAAGCAAGGGGGCTCGATCGATTAAGCATTTCGAACATCGCAATGAGTAAAGTTGATAGGCTCAATTTTCACTTTGTGTGCTCTTTAATTACCATTGGGTTATTCAACTTCCTTATCTTGTATGAGTTTCAAAGTATTGCGAAGATAAGACACTCATATTTGAACTCTAGCGCTCACAGACGCAGAGCTTCATCAAAGGTCTTGCTTTTGGGAAATGTTCCGGTATCTTTGCTTGATGCAGACTCGCTTCACAAATCTTTTAGTCTGTTTTCAGGAGGCCTTAAACACATATGGTTTCTAGATGAATATCACGACTATTGGTGGATATGGCAACAGGCTGTTGAAGCACTAGACATCCTAGAGTTGAAGCAAATGAAGATCTTGAAAAGAGACGAGCTGGCATCTTCCCTATCTGATCGAGATTATGATATGTTTCACCCTCCAATTTATTTGCCTTTGATGACAATTCCTATATTTAGTAGGGTCATCTCTATCAGACTACCTGGAGTTTTACGAGCCTTGATTTTACAAAAACCACGATCTATTGATGAATGGTGTGTCCAAAGCCTTTCTAGTGCCTTGAGCATACTTCTGAAACGTGTTGAGGAGATTGCCGCCGGCGATTACGTCAAGCAAAACAAAGTCTTCTTGATGTTTGAGTCACAAGAATCAGCCTACATTGCTCATCAAATTTTACTAGCGCTGGCTTTGGGTATTCTCGACGAGAGCATCATCGAAGTGAATCACAAGGATATTATTTGGGAAAATTTGGCCAGAAAAAACAGCTGGATAGTTGTGATTGAGAAGTATTTCTTTATCATGCTTCTCGGACTCATTATTTGTATCTATGTTGTTCCCGTTTCTTTGATCGCATTATTATCGCAAATCCCTTTGATCACACAATTAATTCCGTTCATGGGTTTTTTGAGTCGTCTACCTGAGGAAATCAAAACAGTTTTCTCGAGTTTATTACCAACAATCTTGTTGAGCATCGTCACAACTATCCAATTAAAGGTCCTAAGGGTCTTGTTGTCTTTGAAAGGAAGTTGGACAGGTGCCGAACTCGAGCTAGATATTCAACGTTGGTATTTTGCGTTTTTGTTCATTCAGCAATTCTTGGTTGTGTCAGTCCTGACGAGTCTTATTGTTGTATTACTCCAGGTCGTTGAAAAGCCTGTGTCAATTCCTATATTGTTGGCTGCCAACATTCCAAAAAGCTCGATTTTCTTCTTCAAATACTTGTCAGTCAAGACGTTTTCAGTATGTGGAAGCAATTTCTTGAGGCTTGGCGATTTATGCACCCATTTCTTTTTTCATCTGTGGATCGACAAAACCCCTAGGATGAAATTTAGACGATTAAGCTCATTGAAGAAAGTGAAGTGGGGCTCTTTGTATTCCACGCTCTCAATTTATGGAGCCATAGGAATAACTTATAGCACAATCTCACCCATAGTATCTGTCTTCATGATTTTAATCCTCTTGTTGATGCTTCTCTACTACA
>JAKUBE010000657.1:0-18713 GCA_030674755.1 Metschnikowia henanensis | reverse complement strand
TATATTGCCCGCGCGCTCCATCATTTTCTTCCGCCAGCATTTCCTCTGCCTGTTCCGAAATCTTTAGGAGCCAGCGACAGCTTATACAGCTTGAAGAGGATTCAAAATGCCCCTGGAGCATCCGACGGTGTATATCACCACTTACTCCACAGTATGTTTATCTTCAATCCGCTTGTTTTCGATTCTCGGAGTCAAGTATCCTTCGTGCTTTTCGTCTCGCGTAACGATCCAAGCCGAGTCGAGGTTTCTTTCTTTTTTCTGAGCTCGGAGAACACATACATTTTTCCGAATTTAGGACCTCGAACCTTATGAGAAACACATAGTGATCAGTTGATTCTGAGTTATGGGTCTTGTTCAAGTTTTGCTCGAAACTTGATGTCAGTTCTCGGTAAAAGTTGGTCCCGAGGGCCGTCTTATATCCGCTTTCGTCAAAGTACCCACTTTTTCTTTTTCAAGCCACTAACAAATTCTAGATCGATGTTTATGAGTGCCTAGCGGGGGACGCGCCCATCATGCGCCGATGTAAAGATAACTGGGTGAATGCGACGCAAATCTTGAAACTTTGCGACTTTCCAAAGGCAAAAAGAACCAAGATTCTTGAAAAAGGCGTCCAAAAAGGCCTTCATGAAAAAGTGCAAGGTGGTTACGGTCGGTTTCAAGGCACTTGGATCCCCTTGGACGAAGCACAGAAGTTGGCTAAGGAGTACAACATCACAGAAGACATCGCTCCGGTATTGTATGTGGACGTGAATGACCCAAAGCTTATCATCACAAGAAAAGGCAAAGCCCCTGGGGCGGTCAAGGAAGGAACTCCGCAAAAGAGGAAGTATGCGCGAAGAATGGCTCCGAGTGAAGTCACGCCCAAGAAAACAAAACTCGACGACCGTTTACCTCCACTGGCCGTTTTTACTCAAGAATACCAGCAAGGTTTGTCCCGATCAAACTCTAACGTTCCACAAATGAGTAACATGCACGTTCCGCCACGAGGCCCGGCACCACATCCACATCCGCCAATGGGCCATATACCTCCCGGGGCGCCACATCCCGAATACATGGCAAACCACGCGTCAAGTCGTCCCAAAAATGCGTTTCACAAGCCAGTGAATTTCCCGCAGTTCGGGATGCCAGACCCAAATTATTCACAACAAGGTTCAGGTCCAGGTTCAGGTCCAGGTTCAGGTCCAGGTTCAGGTCCAGGTTCAGGTCCAGGTCCAGGTCACAACCAACACCACGGGCCATATAGAGGAGACTTTCCGCCTCAAGCAATGGAGGAATTACCACGGCAGCAAATGATGTACCAGCCGCGCGGAAATGGCACGCTATCGCACCTGACGAACGAGACCAATTGGTCCCAAGAAGACCATACACGCGACTCCGACACGTCCATCTCTCTGGCAGACTACAAACAAGTCAATGGGGGGTCTGACGAGGATAATTCGTATGTCGCACAATTGCTTCAGTTTTTCAGCGGTGACAACATGCCAATCCCGTACTTTTTATACAACCCGCCACCCGACTTCAATCTCAACGAAGCCATTGATGAAGAGGGCCATACTACTCTTCACTGGGCAGCTTCAATCGGAAACTTGAACCTAGTGCACTTGTTGCTCTCAAAAGGCGCCAATCCTCTAGTAGTGAGCAATTTTGGATTGAATCCTTTATCGAAGTGCATTTCGTTCAACAACTGCTTCGATATGAAAAACTTTCCTCTCATCGTCGATGCACTTGAAATCTGTTTGATCAACACCGATATCAACGGGCGCACTCCCTTGCATTACTTGTGTCAATTTTCCAAAGTGGGCCAGAAGCTCCCTGCGCTTTTGTATTACGTGGATGTTGTGTTCAAAAAGCTAGCGGCGATGTCGAGAAATAACCCCAGCGGTGTCAACTTGATGAAGAACGTGATTGACCACCAGGACGTCAATGGTGACACTTGTCTACACCTTGCGGCACGTGCTAGGTGCACGCAGTTTGTGAAGTTTTTCTTGGGTCATGGCGCCCGTGATGACTTGATAGACCTCAACAACCTCACTGCCAAAGCCCTCATTATGCAATTGGGCCTTGTGGTCTACAATTTTGACCAGCATAGCAATTCACGTCCGCACCCACAGCAAAAGGTCATGTACGGCAACGCACAGCCACTGCGCCAGATTCCTGAATCCGCAAACGTGCCTAGATTTCAAGTGACACGATCGGAAGGCACTACAAGGGACGAGCCAAAGCCCCCGGTGGTAAACGGTTTGGGCACACCGATCAGGACGTTCAGCCGGCTCGCAGAAACTCCTGACACACAGAGAACCACGATTCAGGATGAGGAGGTGGACGAGTTGCATGATCGCGTAAGCAAAGAAGACTTTAAATCTCTCTTGGAAAGACAGGCTGGCACTGTTGAGGAGAACAAGGAGAACATATACGTAGACGAGCCAGCGAAAGCACCGCACGGTGGAATGCTGACGCCGAAAGCACATTCCGCTGCCGCACATGCAGCCAAGCCCAATGTTTTGAGTGTCATCTCGGAAAGGGCCGTCGAACCAATATGCGCTTCGTCTCCCGCCAAGTCAAACTCGCCCCAACCGCCTGTGCTTGATAAAAGCGGGAGACTTGTGGAGGTAAGTAAGCCGTGTGATGCGCTTGAAGTCAAGATACCGATGCACGATGTATCGACGATGATCTCGGGCATGATGAACTCGCTCCTGACGTCATACGAAGAGCAGTTGGGCGGACTCAAAAGCGAACAGGACCGTGTAAAGACCGACTTGAAAGACAAAAAACACCAGAATCAAGATTGCGAGCGGAGAGTCAAGGCGTTGCTTGAACGTAGTGGGTTTGACGACGTTCATACGTTGGATGAAGCCGATTCGACAGTGACTGCAGAGTCACTGAAATGCGCACACGACTTGAAATTCAAGGAGGCACAGCTTCTGGCCACACTTGGCAAGTGGCACGCATACGAGCTTGCAGGGATTGTGGAAGACTACGAGCGCAATATTGACTGCTCCTCCGAGAAGACCACACTCTCAGAAAGTCATGCTAAATGGACCCTCAGCGTGCAGTTGAGTGAGGCACAAATGAAGCGCCGGGAATTAGCAAGCAGACTTGTCGAGCGTGTGCGGGACTTTGCCATCAATCTGAAAATGAACAAGTACAGGCGGCTCATCAGCCTCAGCTGTGGGCTCAAAATGGAGGATATTGACGGGCTCATTGACGGAATCGAGGAATCACTCAGCGAGGGAACTGTACCACTTTAATACTGCAATGATGCAGACGGGTAACGGACATTTAGAGAAGACGTCAGTTTTTGACAGAGTGAAGAACCTTCGAAGACTTTGCCAGCGTGGACAATTTATAGCGTGTCACAGGAACACTCAAAAGTAGTGAAGAAGGATTGGGAAGAAAGAACTTTCAGGAAATAGTACGAGTCAATGATTTAAGCAAGAAGCGCGTGAGGCACACACTAAAAAGATGATACGGGAACAAGCAAGTCAGAGGCCATCAGCAATTGAAAGTGAGTATTGATTGTCAAGTTTGCCGTTGGGCAACCAGCAGTTTTGGCTGCAAAATGATGCTCCAAATTAAGGCCTCGGGACACGTCCTCGAGTTCACTCGAAAATACCGGCCCGAGATTCTTAAGACATACCCCCTATTTAACGCACTCTTCTTCCAGCTAATGTTTGAAATCATAAAAGGTGGGCTTCAAGAATTTTGTATGACTTGAATAAACATCTAGGTAGCCATAGGCTGGGGGTCGCGAAAATGCTAGAGCCGCCCAACCAAGTCGTGTGCCGCACAGAACACTCGCGTCGCATCAAAGTAACAATCCAAACAAATGGAGAAAAATAGAGTCAATTCTTGAGGTGTAACACTTCGGTATATAAGCTTTTCTTGGTTCAGCCCTCAAGGAGTGTTAGCACAAAGCTCAAGCGTTCTATTGGGATCCTCCCTGCCCATCAAACTCAATATCAGGACATTCACTCGGCAAGGACTGTTACCAGAAAGCCGCCCAAAAAGATCCCAAAATCAAGCTCAAAATGTCTCTTCGTAAACCTCTTGTGCCCGTCACAGATTACAAAGAGCCTTTAGACTCTACGGCGCCTCTTGGGATGGCGTCCTCAATCGTGAACGGAAACACTGCCGATGGCGGAATCCGGTCCATAACCTATAAATCCATCTATGCGGCGCAGCTTACAGAAGAGCTAGATATGGCCAGAAAAGCGGTTGTTCCCGGCGAGCTTCAATTGACAAGAATCGTCGAGAAAGCGTATGCAAATTCAGAGACCGTGGCGCGATTGAAAAACGAGATTGCACGGACTAGAGAGAAGTATGACAGTCCGAACCTGGATGTCAGGAAACAGGACGAGGTCTCTGCCTTAAACATCGAATTGGAACAAGAAGTGCGTTTTGCAAAATCTGTGAGTGGTGCTCTCTCGGAAAAGTTGGCCTCTCATATGAAAAAGGCACGTGGCCTCAATCTGAAGTATGCAGTGAGAAAGCTATCTGCCCCCTCAAAAGTCCAAAGAATGGAGGACGTGTCTGGATTTGATGCTCTGATTTATGCTCGTGCTGCCGAGCGCAGGAAAGAGGAGGCACAGCAGAAATTGGAGCTCGAAAGGATACTTGCAGAACAAGAACAGCAGCAACAGCAGCAAAAAATTCAATTTCAGCAGCAACAACAAAATCAGCAACAACAAGTTCAGCAACAACAAGTTCAGCAACAACAAAACTCGCCACAACAAAACCCGCAACAGGATTTTCATCCAGAGCCACAAAACCAGCCTGAGGTCGGGGAGCACTTGCTTCCCACAGAGCCAACGATGGGCGATCCAGTTGACTCTACGGATGTCCCCATGCATATTCCCGAGCCATCTTTAGAGGACTTTTCGTATGCGATGGAATCCGAGGTGCTGATGGAGCCAAGCTATACGGATGCCTACATTCCACAAGCTCACAGCGACCAGCTTTTGCCCCTTCCTCAGCTAGACACATCCTATTTGCAGGGCCCGGAGCAGTAACGAGATTGCAAGTGATTGGAGTAAAGTTTTAAGAAAATATTTTCAGAATTTAAGAGTTTGGACTCAGTTATATCTTGATTGGTAACGCTGCTAATGTCAAGGCATGAAACCGAGAGGCTTCCCATGTTTTGTATCTATACCAAGGCGAGAAATATATCGTGCTTTGTAGAGTAAGATGAATTCATTGCGCAGAAGCGAAGTGAAGAGAAAATCTCGATGATGCTCTCTTTATCTAATATGACCTCTTGATCCTTAGTGCTATAAGCTGAGCCTTACCAAGACTTATGTGAGCAGTTGGCAATTACCCAAAACAAATGTCATGGTTCGAAGACCACAGTTTTGTGATGACTTTATAGTATATCGATGGAGGAAATTACATGCTCACGGAAACCCGACCGCATTACACACTTTTGAAACTCTTATGTTCAGACGTGCAACGTGCATCAACCAAGGAGCCACAACAACTTGATGTATCTAAACGCCTATCTCATCTCTTCGTTGTATTTAGATAGATCTACCAGAACAAGTGTTTCTCGAATTTGACGTTGGAATATGAAACACCGTCACCCTGCTTGATTATAGCATACCGCCACTAGATGAATCCTAACTCAGATAAGTAAGAGTACTGATCCAAAATCCATAATCTTATTAAAAAAAATGCACCATTCGCTCAAAGCCCCCCAAGCACAATCGATTTTATCACCGTGTAGTCGTCAACCCCAAACTTAGAGCCCTCTCTGCCGAACCCCGATTCTTTTACCCCACCAAAAGGGAGACTGGCCTCCGAAATGCCCCCGGTATTGACTCCCATCATGCCGACCTCCAATTCCTCGGCCACTTGGAAAACACGCAGAATATCTTTAGTGTAGAAATATCCCGCTAAGCCCACCTCTGTGTCGTTGGCCAAGCGCACGACCTCTTCATCGGACGAGAATTTAATCAACGGACTCACGGGCCCAAAGGTTTCCTCGTGAAATATCTTCATCTCCGGCGTAACGTTGCCCAAGACAGTAAGGTCATGGTATAAATCGCCGAGCTCTGGTCTAGCATGGCCGCCGAATAGCAACTGAGCTCCCATGTCCTGTGCATCTTTGACATGCTCCTGGACTTTTTTCAAAGATTTTTCATGAATCAACGGTCCGTGGGTGGCACCTTCCTCTAGCGCGTGGCCCAATTTCGTGGTCTTTTTCAAAGCGTCAACGAGTTTCTTTGAGAAAACAGCATACACGTCTTCATGAACAAAAACCCGGTTGGCGCAAATACAAGTTTGCCCACTGCTCCTGAATTTGGAGGCGATCACACCAGCGATCGCATCGTCGATGTTGGCATCTTCGAATACGATGAAAGGGGCATTTCCGCCCAATTCAAACGAGCATTTCTTCAAGGTAGGCGCTGCCTGCTGCATCAAGATCTTGCCCACGTTCGTGGACCCCGTGAATGTGACTTTTTTCACCATCGGATGCTCGCATATCACTTTCCCCGCTTCTGCAGAGTTTATAGAAGGCACCACGTTCACCACCCCTTTAGAAAACCCGGCCTGTTCTGCAAGCACAGCAAGCGCGAGTGCAGTTAGAGGTGTTTCCGATGCTGGTTTGACAACAGCAGTGCAACCCACAGAAAGAGCCGCAGCCAATTTTCTTGTTATCATTGCTGCAGGGAAATTCCAAGGCGTGATGATTCCACAAACGCCGATGGGCTGACGGATCGCCAAGATCTTATTTGCAGGGTTACTGGAGCTGATGATATCGCCCGTGGTGTGGGCTGCCTCCTCGCTAAACCATTGGAAAAATGATGCTGCGTACATAACCTCACCGGCAGCATCAGCATACGGCTTTCCGTTCTCAAGCGCGACTATTGTCGCCAAGTCCTGCTTATTTTCGAGCATTAGACTGTACATTTTACTAAGCATGTCTGCACGCTGCCTGGCGGTGGTTTTCCGATAAAGCTTAAATGCCTGATGCGCTGACTCAATAGCATGGGTGAAGTCGGTATTTGAGTATGTGGAAACATCTGCCAAGTGAGATTCTGGCCGAGGGACTTTTCCCGGATCTCTAACCTCAAAGTAGTCTTTACTAGCAACCCATTCGCCGTTAATATAAGCCTGAGTTTTGAGGAGACTCTGGTTTTTGATGTGGCTTGAAAGTCTTGGAGATATGCCCGCGGATGCTTTCGAGTAGTGCCGTATAGTTGCGATAAACATGACTGAGGCTTTGAGAGAGGTGCTTCGAATTGTTTTTCTGCCTTTTTTGAGTATGATCCTATTTTCAGAGTATGTTTGCTGAGCAAAGAGTCGATTAATTTGTCTTTAGGTTTTCACTGTCGTATTCTTATCGCCGGCAATTGTGGAGGGCAATCTCCGCTGTTTGCATACAGATGGCGCACCTGCATTGCTGTGCATGAACAACAAATTAGCAAGTTTGCACTTTGCACGCAGGTCCTTCAAGCGAAAAGAAATGAAAAAAAGGCCAGTTCAATACGTGAATATATCTGGGGAGGCAGCAGTTAGTCACATCATTATTTTATTTAATAATATCATGTAGTATACGCGTTCACAGAGATTTATGGTTGAGCGAAGGTAGATGCCCATCTGGCCTCAATCAAGCTCGCTAATTTGCACCCAAATTGAAAGCGCATGCGCGCTCATTAATTTTTCGAACTAGCAGGACAAAATTCGTTACTCAGCCTTTTGTGCATCAAAGATCTCTTTATATCTTTGAGATGAAATTTTCACATTCTCCAGTTATTTCAAATCTGACAGTGGGGCACAAGTACTCAGACGCAACTCTCAACCTATGTTTTTTACAACTTCGCGTGATTCCGAAATTAATTGAAGGCTCACCAAGATTTTATTCGTTCCCTGTTGTTTTTTTTGTTTAATTCTTCTAATTAAAAAACCAAAATACTATGGCTTTGGATTATAAAAGTTTCTGATCAGCTTCCAGGAGACTTACCTAGTGTCACACTTGGATCACCCAACGCTGTAATCACGGCAAAAGCTAACCCTCCTGGCACACCCTTGTTTGGGAATGGGTCTTTCCCAAAATAGACTAATGACCCCGTTCTTAAACACTTATCTTTCTTTGAAGGGAAGTTCAAACTATTCTACCAAGGTGTTTTTCTCAAATGGCAAAGTTCTGTATAAAATGTATCTAGAATAAGGTAAAACGCATAGTTTCCAACAATAAAACTTTTTAAATTCGTCTTCGATAGGTCCAAAGTGCATGGGTCGTGTTTCTGGTCCCACATACCCTCGTTTTGCCCGCAATTATTCACATATAAAAGGTGGCCGGATAAAGAAAAAGGTTTATCACTCAAGATTTTTTCAATCAGTTCAGCAAGGTCCGTGTAGCTCAGAAAAAGGCTGGCCCAACACACCCTGTGCCTCTCGCTCCCATATTTGGAAATTTAATGAATGACATCGTATAATTTATTTTCAGCGAGAAGATTTCAAAGGCTTTATGGGGGAGATCTGGGACAAGAGCTGACGTTGTTGTTCAAAACTATCGATGGTTGGGGGCGTGGCGGCAAACCTAGAGGAAGATTTGATTGGGTCTGGCTCAAAATTCATATGCCATGGGTCTGATTCGCTAGATTGAAAAGCTTTCAATCTTACGGGCTGTCCCGGCTTTTTGACTGTTGTCACGCACTCTGTTTCGTGTGTTCCAAAAATACTATTTTGAGACCAGGTGCTGTGTAAAGAGCTTTGGGCAGACCCAGGAGACTCAAGAACATTAACAAAGTCAAATTCCCCAGGCCGAGCACTCCTTTTGTTCATCTTTTGAGCATGAATAGTAGTAATAGTAGGAACAGAGCTCACCTGTGGGTAATTTTCTCTCTCTGCTCGAACATCTGCTCCGACTTCACCTTCTGCACCATGTGCTTTTTTGCTCTCACCAAACACTAGGTTCTTGATACCCGTGGGTATTCTTCGTAGATCAAAAACACTCTGGTTCATTAAAGGTTCTAACATAGGGCCGTCCTCTCCTTGTTGAGCGTGTCTTTTCTCAAAATCAACGTAGTCCGATTCCTTATCTTCGCTTAAATGAACACCGCTTCGTAATCTCGACTTTAACGCCAGTTTGAGAAAACCCTTAACGGATTGCCGCCGAGGACTTACATACTTCTCATCGAAGATTTGAATGACCTGACTGAAAGATACCCTTTTGGGAGTCTCCAGGAAACCTCCTGGGATGCCTGTTTTTAGATGCACCCCGTCGCTAGTATGTTGTATATAAGACGAGCTTTTTGGAATTGAAGTGTTTTCAACAACGGTGGGCTTGCTAATACAAGCAATGGACGGGTGTTTGGATCGGAAGCAAAGTGCTAGTCTTGTGCCCGCACGCCCCAAACCAAGCCTTTTCTTTTCTTTAACTGGCGGAGCAATAGTCTTTGGTCTGGGAAAGGCTTCAGACGAGTCTTCCCATTTGTCTTCCTCAGTACATAAAATCAGAGATTGTATCATTGAAAACTTGAAAGAGGAAGATAAGAGTTTAGTGTCAGAATATCCGGATATTATGTCATGAGTCCAGAAATGATATTCGGGCAATTCGGTATGCGGCATATGATAATCTTGTGAACATACCAAAAAGCGAAGATTCGATAAACTGATGAAATTTATCTAGAAAGTTACATATTTTGTTATATCAAAGAAGCTGTCAATGTTTCTTAATGGAGCTATAAATCGCAATTCAAGTATAACTGGTTAAAAAAGCGAGAGGCGCTGTCTGTTCTTTTTAGCTTAACTCATTAGCACACCGAAGGTAAACTCACGCACACGCGAATACGACTTAGATCGAAACATCAACCTCAAGAATGTGGAGAATCAAAAGAAGTTACAGTCAAAAAAACATCTGTCTAAGCATGGTATTTACAGGCGAGTGCATCATAGTTAAAATTTTATGGGGAGGAACTTTACATCTAATGTTCACTTCACTCCCGAATGCTGAGGTTCATTATTACTATTTGCTGAAGCAGAAGAATGCAGAGCCGGTGCCCATTCCGGCTTTTGGTCTTTCTATGAAAACAATTTAATCATTCAATGCACAAAAGATCAGCACTAAATATACTAGGTTCGTTTTCGAGGTATGTTTTAGCACATAGACAATACCTGTCCCCGAGTCATTTAAGAAAGCAACGAGGCAAGCTTTCATTTAAGTTGTCAGGCTCAGACACCAAGGAGACGCGCTGCGAACAATAATTTAGTTTCACCCATGTCAAGACAAAATACTGCTTCTCTTCTTTCATATTTTGAAAAGCATGTGGTCTTGAATAATTCAAAAAAGAACTACTGAATTAACAAAAGCCGAAGATAGAGTATGCATGTGATAAAACGTTGCTGAATCTGAAAAAGCATTTACAGTTTCCGACACATCGTAGTTAGACCAAGTTCTACCAGATTACTGCCAGAACTAGAATAGTGCCACTAGTCAGATATGCATTGGCTAGAAAATTATTTGGGACGGTGCCAAATTCCTGAGTTTCCAAACGGCTCGTCTCCCGATCTAAAAGACACTAGCCAAAAAATAACCAGGATCAGAAAGTTAGCATCTGGAACACTACGCTCAAGGTACTGGAAAAGAACGAAGCACACACAATATAGCTTGACTGTGCAAAAAAAAGAAGCCAAAGAGCCAGGCGACATCACAAAGACCAACGCCCATACTCTCGCTTCCCGTTCTTCGTTCATAGATCTTCTTCGTCGTCGCTAGATAAGCTGCCCACGTCACTCAACTCGCCATCGTCGTTTTCCTTAGCTGCCTCTTTGTAATCCGCTGTCTCTAGGTTCTGCAGCGCGTACTGCTGGACGTATTTTTTCACCGTCTCGATATACTTGGCCTCGTTTTTCGTCATAAGCCCCAGGGCCTCCGTATTGAGGGGGTCACTCGGATTCCCGTACCGCAAAAGATGGGGCAAGAAGTTTTCAAAAATATTGAGAAGCCCGAACATCGGCGACCACGTCTGGTTGATCACATCGAGGCACACGGAACCAGACGACTCGTCGATATTAGGATGGTAGATCTTATTAACAAAGCCAATCAGCGGCAGTTTGATCGGATATTGGTCGGGCAACTCGACCCTTAATTTCCACAGTCCGCCCGCATACGGCGTATCACTAGGACCATGGAAAATCACGTGGAACTGCTGCATCGAGTCTTCTATTAGACTGACATCGAAGTTGCTCATCATGAGGTCCATAACATCCTTTTCAATTCTTCTCTTCCCGCTCATTGTGTGATTTATTTGTGCTTCAGAAGACGGCTTGTGATTTACGATGTGTTTTATGGATATTGGGGTTTGTTGGTTTTCGTTTGCTTTTCCAGGCTGCTCTACGCTGCTTTGAGAGTGCTTAGGATGACGAGTGTATTTGCGTGTTGCGATAAGCGGGGGCTCTATATATAAGTATGGGGAAACGGTGTGGTTGCCCCACCGTGGCTCGGACCGGAATATACTGGCCCTACTGCGCGCAATGGGTTGACGACCATTCTTAGAAAAAGGGAGAATAAGATTTAAGTTGGGTTGATCCAGGATTATTTTGAAAGATAAATCGTGAAGCAGCAAAAATTATTTTTGTTGAGCCTCACAATTATAGACGCAAGTAAGGGGATTGTGAAGGTCCCGCTTTGCCATATCTTTTTTCAGTACTCTTTGCGATCGAAAAAAGCGAGATTTTCAGGGTTTTGGGAAAGACTTAGCACTTGCAGGCTTTGGTAGAGAGAAGCTGGGGCAGTATGTTACTTAGTGAAGCTAAATGTATCGTATTGGTGGATTCAAAATGCGAAATTAATCTCGGTGTACTTTTTAGAGAGTACGGTTATCAAAAGTGACCAGTTACTTGATTGGGCTGGGTCACACGGGGCCGCACCCAATTGGGACAATAAAAGGTACCCAAAAAACGGGTCAGAGGTTAACGATCCGGAGCATTACGAGCATCCTTCTTTTGGACTTCGCAACACTGTGGGCTACAATCAGGCGCTGCTGAAGGCAAAGAATTTAATTGATGTGCCATAAACAATTTAATTGATGTGCCATAAGGAATTTAATTGATGTGCCATAAGCAATTTGATTGATGTGCCATAAGGAATTTACTAGATTCAACATCTTCTATTCGACTAAAGAATTCTTCATCAAAACGAAATTAGCTAGTCTGTTCAGTCTTCGACCTGGCCGTTGTAGTGTGATGAGTACTGTACAAGATGGTCTCGTAATCGACCCAAGTCTTTCAGCTGTGATAATTAATCCGCTTCAGAAGCCAGCACCACGGCACATGAAAACACAATATCGGCCACTTCCATCAGCCCACTGCAATTAAGAGCCCACGAAATTAGTAAATTAACAAAGAGTCCAACTACTTCATCACTACAGCTAGATCCTTTCGGCTCCGCTCAACTTGACTGCCGCACCGTATTTCTGCAACTTCGTCAACAACCCGTCGCCTTGCTTGATCAACAAATGGAACTGGCTGTTCTTGTTATCCGGCCTGTTGGTCTCGATGATCCCGTTCACCTTGTCGATAGTACAGTTCAACTTGCCATTGGGAATGAACTTGCACAAGTCCTCGTCCAAGAAGTGCTCGCTGACCCCGAAACTGCGTGCCATGGAATGCAACGATAACGACTTGTAGCTCTCCAACAACTGCGCGTAAGCTTTGCTCCGCAACTCGCGCATGAAGTAGCTCGCGTGTGCACGGAGATACTTGTTCTTGGTAAGTAAGCGGTCGTGGGTCGCCAACAAATGCTCGAAGAACGAGCCGTACTGGCAAGTGTACAACGAGTTGGTCAAGTTAACCAATGGCTCCAACTGCTTTGCGCTGGAATATATCGATAAGATCTCGGGCGAGTCCACGATTTTCAGCTTCAAGTCCACGCGGTCTAGCGTCAAGATCCCGGCAATGATTGCGTACTGCGCCACCTCGTCGTACGTGCACATTTCCGTGGATGTGAACGTGGCCAAGCTCTCGATTAGCAAGCTGGCGGCCTCGCTAAAGTTTCGAGTGGCCAAGTGGTAGATGCCCTGGTATGTCTTGTACCTGTTTCTGCGCTCCCAGTCGCCGCCCTTCTCGATCCAGGTCTGGACCTCGGCGAGGTGGCGGGAAACGCCGCTCAAGTCGTTGAAAAAGAACTCGATCCGCGCCAACGTCAACAAAACGTCGATTTTCAGCCCCGTGCTGGACGTCAAAGTGAGCAATTTCTGGTACGTCTTTGTGGCGTTGCTGCGGTCGATGATCGTGGCGTAGTACTCTGCAAGTTTGGTCGTTTCCGCCACTATATCGATCTCTGTATCCTCCTCGGTTTCTGCCTGCGCAAGAACCAGCTCAAGCTCGGAGATTTTGGTATTGTTTTCATCTGAGAGTCTCTGGTACAATTCCTCGTTGAGCGGGAACCACTCGGGCAAGTTTTCACTCAAGTATTTGTAGTACGGCGCCATTTTCTGCTGCTCTATAGTGGCAAGAATCTCGCCCACCAACGAGTGGCGGCGGGTCTCATCTACATGGGGCAAAAGAAACTCCTTCTGTGCCAACGTGTGGTCGGGGATGTTGGGGATGTCTGAATCAAACTGGTTCATGATTTGTGAGATGGATTGAGAAGAATGGCAGACCCTCTGTTTTATGAATTAATTGTTGGTTGATGCAGCTTAGTTATATTGTAGAAAGACTCGTCTCTGGTGAAAGGTCGCGCGCTGTGGCCAACACCGAGATTGTATGCAGGAAAAAGCGGTCTACTTTTTCATTTTCAGATCTTCTTCAGAAAGAATTTCGCGTTGGAGTTTCGTTAGAATTGATGTGATAGACTAGTTTGAATAAGTTTTGAGCTCAACTGAGAGTGTGTGTTTCTTTTTGTTTTTGGTGGTCGCCTCTTCCTTGTGGTGCAATTTCATTCTTGTTAACGGACTGTAGAACAAAGCGATGTTCGCGGGCTCCTAAGACTGTGGACAAATTGGAGTAACATATAGCTTATGCGAGCGTTCAAATAGGTAATGGGTGGGAGAGAACGATTGAATGAAAAGATAGTTTGAAATTAAAGTGCGATATATCTCTGATGTGCTGCAGCTCAATAGTCGCTAAAACCCATCAAAGGCCAATGCGAGCACGCTTATGTGAGTTTGGAATGGCTCCATTCCAAACAGCGCGCTACCGCGCTCAAATTAATCAAACAATGAAAAGAGGAACGTTACCCTCGTGTTCTGTGCAATCACATCACACAATCGCACATGGTTATGCAGAATTAGTGCGCTCATTCAAAAATGTTGTCGAAATCTTGGTGTGCGGGATGTCACGGTGGTGCAGGTGGTGAAAGAGAATGGACGGCTGCAAAATGCGCCTAGCCGAGTGTTCACTTTGAAGCTTCAGAACAGAGCATCTCAAGAGCCCGCTTGAAGAAGGGCTGTAGCTGATCAAATTGCCATGGAGAATTCACTATCGAAATTCTTTATTCTTTCGTTTGACATTGACATCTACTTCCAGAGTTTATCGGTAAAATACGAAAAAAAGTCTTCAGGGTGTGTTGTTGCCACTGACCGTGCTGCTATATTATTGAGAGAATCTTATAAATTTTAGATTGAGAGATGGCTCAAGTCCACCACGTAGTAAATCGTTCTACTTTCGTCTATAAGTATTTATATCAGATTAAAGGTTAGTTTTGCAACCGCTTTCGTCCGCTGGCCAGCTCTGACGGTCGTGCGAAGCCCATGGGTGGGATCGAGGTCAATGCCCTAGCTTCGTTCACTTCCTCACATTTGAGAACTCACCAAAGTTGAGAAATCACATCCCTTTGGGCGATGAATTGCGGCTAATAATGACACTCCGTCTTTCAAATAAAGCACCTAAAGAAAATCCTACAAATGTCCACTGTTCTCTCATCTGGACATTTAGCTGGCTTATAGTCTGATCTGCACAAAAAACGCACGCTCGGGTCGAAGTGAACTTCTCCGAGCCCACTGCCGAGCCCCAAGGTCTTAATCATAAAACGCAGGAAAATGCGGGGAAGGTCCCGCAAACAATGAACCATGATTTACTAAGCCCTCGACATTTAGGTCCTTCTTTTTTACAGATCTTGGACCTTTCAAAGCATCAAGGAATCTGAGGCTCGACTCTTCACTTATTCTTTCCTCTCCTCTTCCTCTCCTCTTCTTCTCCTCTTCTTCTCCTCTTCTTCTCCTCTTCTTCTCCTCAAATGTCAGTGAAAGACGAGATCCCGGCTGTTTTCTTGGACAAAATCTCGCCTAAGGCGCTAGTCGCCATACAAAAGTGTAAAGACTTTGTCAACGACTATTGCCTTCCCGCCGACGAAATATACCACAGACAAATTTCTGACGACCCGGCACTTAGGTGGAAATCCACGCCCCCCGTTTTGGAGAAACTCAAGGAAAAAGCGCGTCTGTTGGGGCTCTGGAATATGTTTCTCTCAAAACATTACGCCGAGGGCGGCGGGTATACTAACCTAGAATACGGGATAATGGCGGAGTACTTGGGTAGGTCGTTCACAGCACCAATGGCCACAAATACGGCTGCTCCCGATACAGGAAACATGGAGATTTTGGCCAGATATGGAACCCCGCAGCAAAAGCAAAAGTGGTTGCAGCCATTGCTCGAGGGCCGAATCCGCTCGGCGTTTCTCATGACCGAAAAGGGAACGTCTTCTTCAAACGCATTGAATATCTCATGTACTGCGCGGCTTAATGAGCGCGGCAACTATGTTCTTAATGGCGTGAAGTGGTTTGCCTCGGGAGCGGGCGATCCCCATTGTAAAGTGTGGCTTGTCATGTGCAAGACAAGCGACCACAAACGGAACGTTTACAGAAACCACACTGTGTTTGTCATTGATGCCAAGAAGGCGCTAGAGACAGGCCACGCTCGTTTGGTCAGACCGCTTTCTGTGTTTGGGTACGACGACGCGCCACATGGCCATTGCGAGGTTTCATTCCAGGACTTTGAGATGCCCGCAGACTCCCAGGGGCAAGAAATCTTGCACAGAGAGGGAGCAGGCTTCGAGGTCATTCAATCCCGCTTGGGTCCTGGCAGAATCCACCATTGTATGAGGAGTATTGGTGTAGGAGAAATGGCCTTGATGCGCGTGGTCAAGCGGGCAAACCACCGGCTTATTTTCGGCAAGCCGTTGAAAGACCGCGAGTCGTTTTTGACCGCGTATGCCCAGTTCAAGATCGATATCGAGCGGTGCAGATTACTTGTGCTCAACGCCGCGCATAAGATCGATATTGCGGGGCCCAAAGCGGCCATGCGGGAGATCGCCATAGCGAAAATCGAGACACCTCGTGCGATCTTGAAGATTCTCGATTGGGGCATCCAAATGTATGGCGCCGAAGGAGTTTCTCAAGACACGGAGTTGGCGAGATCGTATGCTCTCACTCGAACTCTTCGGATCGCCGACGGGCCCGACGAGGCCCATTTGGGGCAATTGGCGCGAATGGCCGCAAAAGAATTTGCGGGCGTTGACCAGTTTTTCGAGAAGTTGGCAGCACAGCGTGCTGTCGTTGCCAAGATGTAGATATCAGGAGGAATTGGAGGCCGCGCAACGTTCAATAAGCATGAAAGCCCCAGAGTTATGAGGAACGTGGTAAGACAGTCCATATATTAGATTAGACCAAAAGCAGATGTTGGCAGTAAGAAGCAAACAGATCTGTCACTCGCGAAGAAACATACAGTGGCACGCGAGCAAGCGGTGATGCACAAGCAGAGAACAATTAGCAAAGAAAAAATGATCGTCGTTAAATACATATGATGCAAGAAATGAAAGAATGCGCCCAGGCTCTAGTACAAGTCAGCCTTGTGGAAGTCGTGGATGAGGCCCCTCTTCAAATAGTTCTTGGCCTTGGTCTTCTCGTCGCGCACCCTCTGCAGCTGGCGGGCCTTCAACTCGCTCTCGGCCTCCTCGAAACTGATCTGCTCCCGGTCATACAAGTGGAAGTCCTCCTTATCTATATCTAGCTCGCCAAGCATGACGACGTTTTCTCCGCGCACCATGAACACGCCCCTGGGAATCTCCGCAAACCGCTCGGGGCTCTGCGCGTCTTTTTGCGGCAAGTAGATCCGCTCCAACGTGTCCTGCAACACCAAGTTGGCAAACTGGTCAAACGTCCTCAAAATGCCAAACACACTGCGGCCGTCTCTCAACAGCACAAAGATCTTGCGGTCCACCGAGCCCACAATCGCGGCGGCCGTTGTAAACGCATACGATTCCAAATACAACTCCTCGGCATTAGAAGACCCGCTCAGCTCCGATTGGCTAGGCTGGCTCTGAGAGCCCGAGCTGGCGGTCTGTGGATGTTGTTTTTGGTCCTTGTGCACGCCTTCGTGGGAGGAAGACGACATGTTATGGGATAAAATTGCCCGTTGGGGAAGTGGTTGGTATATGTGTGCAAAGCCCGGAACGCACACTCCTTGTTCGTGTGGCGAATTAATCCTCTGCTATTCCAGCTTAACCTTTGCAGTCGGCTCGGGTTTTCGTTCACTTTTTCCAGGCCGCATTGAGCGCGCGCACGCCCCAGGGCTCAGGGCTCGGGGTTGGCCTTCGTTCATTATGCCGGCCAGAACTGAGGTTGCAACTTGCAGCCAGCAGCTAAGAACTGGGGAAGAGAGCGGGGAGAGAGTCACCGTTTATATCGCTTAATTCGAAGATAGAAAAAGAAATCAATCTTTCGACTCTTTTGAACGCTCTGTGCTTTTTCTTGGTGTGATCGCAACGCAGGGCACATATCGCCACACTTAAGATTGCTCGTACCTATCTCGCACCTTGGCTGTACCTCGGTACTGTTAATAAATAGAAGATCACACTAACTCACAAAGCTTTGCGGATCGAATAATGCAGGGAGTTGGAAACTAAGTCGGATTGAGTTGAGAATGGAGTAGAAACGCCTCCACTTTATTCTAACTCTAGTATATTTCTCACTGCAGCTCGCTCACACAGAATCAAATGAAATCCTCACGGACTCAGTCCCCTGGGAGCTTGACAAAAGAAGAGTTGCCGTTGCTTGATATTGAACTGAAGCCTTATCTGTTTTTTAATTAATTGTCAAGCTTCATGATATATATCGCTTTTGAAAGCAAAGAGACGAGCTCGAAACACGGTAGTCGTGAATGACAATCGCGTTAATTTCAATATTCCCTCACAGTGCTTCGCATTTTTCTGAGGTCCGCATCGCGATGACATGGAAAAGCGCAGCTGAACATCTGCAAAATCTAAGAGACGAGGAAAATATTGAAACAAGAACGGACGAATTCTCTCTATACACCTTCCACCCGCATCTCTTCACTTCAAACAGCAACACCTTGATTTTCTCACTTCCTACTCGCAAGCATGTCATTCTACGAATACAAAGATTATATAGCAGAGGGCGACCTAGTGCTAGCATTCATCAGCAGAGGCCTTCTTAAACCGTTCACCGTGACGAAAGGCGAACTTCTCAACACGCGATTTGGCAATTTCGACCATGATAGCATGATTGGTATGAAATACGGCTCGCAGATGGGCGGGCTTAAAGGGAAAGGCTTTGTCTATCTTCTTCATCCAACACCAGAATTGTGGACAGTATCACTTCCGCATAGAACTCAAATTGTCTACACGCCCGATTCTTCATATATCGTCCAAAGACTCGGCATCACCAGCGGCTCGCGGATCATCGAGGCTGGAACGGGAAGTGGTTCTTTCACACACGCTTTTGCCAGAACCGTGAGCAGTCAAGGTAAGGTCT
>JAKUBE010000656.1:0-18927 GCA_030674755.1 Metschnikowia henanensis | reverse complement strand
AAATGGCATTTACGATAATGATATTTACGATGATTTACGAAACAGTACAACACTGCTCGTAGGCCCCCATGGCCGGCCAAACAGGACAGAAAGTACTAATCTTTATACATTGTGGTTTCTGGAGAAGCCACTTGCCAAAAAAAGTTAGATTGAACTACTTCAAAGCTTGAAGGTCTCCAACACTTACTGAGAGATGTTGATATAAATTGTATGGGTAAATCATCAATGCGTTGTCACCGAAGTGTAACCCAAGGCTTATAAACTATAATCAGTCTACTTTTAACACTTTACATTGATGATTCAGCTCCCTCAGATTTCTCTTCTTTTTCGTCTTCTCTCAAGCTTCTTTCAAATTTAGCTGGTCTTCGAGCCTCATCCCGCACTCTGAGCACAAATTTCTAATAAAATGCGTGTCAATTTCGCACCCTCCATTCTGCCTCGGTGTCAAGAGGTCGAGAAAGACAGCTTTCTGTATGCCGGTACGTAGTGCCCGACTAATCACAGCTCCAAGTCACGTGTTACAGTTGGACAATTGCCTGAAGCGGGCTGGTAAAGAACAAACAAAAAACAATTTTGTAACTTGCTACCTTTGACCTGACTCCTAACATTTGAGAGAGTTGTCACAGAGAGCTTGCGAAATCAACGCAATACACTATCCCCGCATGCATAGGCGTCCTCTTGGATCTGTATATTCTCGTCCTGGTTTGCAGTCATAAAGTGTAACGGTATGCAATCGAAATGCAAATCATCGTGAAGAGCGCTAATTGATGGCTCATGTGTTCTGGATCAGTATTCAGCGCAAGTATATCTTGAATCGAACTTGCTCGGCCCATGAAGCAATATATACTGCTCAAGCTAGTTGAGACAATGTGTGTTATGTCCGATAGTCTCGAACACCAGTTCGTATGCGTTAAACGGCTTGTAGGTTGTATCCATATGTATTTAGTACTGACTTAGTGGGTCCATAGCGGAGCTGGAGAACCGTGGCTACTTATGTTCATACCTTGAAGAGGCTAACCAGTTGGCCGTCCGGCCGCCTTGCTCCAAGGGCAAGCATCGGCAGAGACGGCCAGCACAAACTTGGGCTAAGGCCGTAGCCCGAGGTCCCTGACTGTGTGACTCCTGTCGAAGCTCTAAAAGAAAAGAAGAGAAGAAGGGACGAGGCCAATACACATTCTTGTATATTTTAGCAACGGCAAGATTGAAATCTCTCAAACATATTGACCTATTTTGCTCTTTTTGTATCATGCATTCTCATATGTTAGCTTCGACTTGTCATTCAGGTAATTCAATCCATTTCACTGAAGGACAAGTGTCTGCCTAGCGAGCCCATAATCAAAAGAGAAGACAGCAGAAAAAGGGTAGGTACTAAAGCATCCCAACGCTCTTACTTTTCTTGATGAAACACTCTTTTTTAAAAGACGAAGCCCGCTTTCTTCGCATAATTCTTTTGAAAATATCAGATCCGGGTTCCGGATCGTCCGGTAGCCTGAACCTCCGCACCAGTCGCAAATTAACCAGGCAGGCAGGCAAACGCGCGTTCGGCGCAAAGCAGCCTCCACATCGGCCGATGCGGTCTTGTCAATTTACGCGATTGTAAATTTGGGCTGAAATCTTCGAATAGTCAAAGACAACCGCGGTAATCGCAACCCGCATATCTGCAGAGTTCCGCCTACAAAGCTATATTGCCGGAAACAGTCAGAATTCAATGACGCGGTTTTGGCGCTTCCTCTCGCTCTTGGCTATGATGGCCATAGCTGTCGCCAATATGGAAATGGACGAAGGGGAGAAAGTGGAGTTTCATCCAACAAATGCATCGTCCAAAACATTCCACTGGATTCTCACACTCGTCGCACTTTTCGTGCTTCCATGCATCTCTGCTGTTTTCACGTTCGCTGAAAGATTCCACTTTGCCTCTATTCTACACATTGTGTCGTTGTGCTATTCTGTTGTCGAGTCTCTCTTTCTTCATTTCCCCGACAACAAGGACAATCACGAAAATCGCACTTCTAAAGGCACAAGCTGGTGTCTCACTTGGGGCTTGGGGTTAACGGTTTTCATCGGCACGGTCATTAATGGGACGAATGTGTTCATGAACAAATGGGGTAAACAGCACGAGTCGCAATCTTCGGCCCCACTGCGTTTGATGTCCCGTACATACAAAGCTATTGCATTTCTCATGGCGCTCACTGGCTGGGTGAGAGTGTGCATGGCGCCAGTGGCGCTTTTTGGATTCTGTTATGGAAAAGCCACTGGTCAATGCATAGCTCATGGAATTATGGGATCATCATTCGTGCTTTATGGCTTCGTCTTAGCATGGTTGCTAGTGATACCCTGGATTAGAAACCACAATCTCTCAAATGGAGACGAGCCTCGAAAGAGCCAGGAGTTCTGGGACTCGTCGCTTATGTGTTTGTGGGGAATAGTGAATACGTTTACCGAACACAGGTGGGGCCGTGAGGCCTGGTCACATGGAGATTATCAGCACACTGCAATGGGTATCATATGGTGGTGTGGTGGCCTCTTGGGTATGTGGCTCTCGCGCAAAAACGGGACCAGAAATGTAATACCCGCCTTACTTTTGATATACACGGGATATGCTATGTCGGAACACTCTCAGCATTTAGCAATTTCCACCAAAGTACATGCGATGTTCGGGCTCACGCTCATGATAGGTGGGTTGAGCCGTATCATAGAGATTTGCTTTCTCTTGCGTGATTTACCGTCGAGCGAAAACGGCAGGCTTATGTCATTTCAGCACTTTCCACCTTTATGTTTGGTGATGTCCGGAGTGATGTTCATGTCAGCCAATGAAGAGCAACTTCACTTGGTCCACGATCTAGGGGCAGACCACTCATCTTATATACTTGTTGTTTGTGGGGCAGGATTTATCATCTACCTTTGGATCCTTCTCATGTTATCGTTTTACTTGCATTTAGTCGGCTACGACGAAAACGGTGAGTTGACATCCGGAAAAGGATATAGGAACATCGGAGGTGTTGATGAGGAGGACTTTGAACTAGAAGACTTGAGCGAATCTTAGTATAGCGTATGCACAAATAAAAGTTTGATCTATCACTGAAAACACAGGCAGAAATATCAAGCTGTTTGTTTCACATGTGCAGTTTCTAAGATAAAAACTGAGGAGCTCGCAAAACATAAAGCACACTATGAGCTCTGAGGGATTCTCCGCTTTACCATTGCAGCATTTGAGGTTTTGATTTTATAGCGAGCTGAAATTTACAACTCGAAGATGCTTTAATTTGTCTTGTTTAAAGAAATATACAGAGCCATTCTATTTAGATATGGGCTTAATTGAAAAACCAGACAAATGGTTTACTCCACCATTTGGCAACAGCTAGCTTTTGCTGCTTCTCTTCACGGTCCAATTCCAAGATTTCGGCGTCAACGATCGTTCTGCCCGTAAAAATGTCGATGTCTGCGGTCTTTATATAGAATGTGTTCCAACTCTTGCTGTAAATTTTGTGTCCGATGTAACACACAAGGAAGAAAGGAACTGTAAGATAATTCTGAAAGAAGTTGTTGATATCAGCATCCAGCTCGGGGAAAAGAGCAACCCAAAATTGCCCTATCAAGATCAAAAGATTGATAATAATGGCGTAGTAAGAACCAATTTCACCCGTGTAGGAAACAAATCCTAGCGATTCTAAAGGGATATTGTTGTGCTTCAAAGCAGCTCTCCATCTCAAATGACACAAAGAAAGACAGGGCCAAACAATAACAATTGACAATGCGACAATGGACAACAACCAATTGAAAACAACATCCTGTTTCTTGTAAGTGGCAATAAAGGCAAAAGCAGCAGCCAAAACAGTAATCAACCATGCTCTGAGGGGGCGCCCAGCTTTGTCAACGTAATCAAACCATTTTGGGGCAAACCCTTGCACAGCCAATGATCTCAATAATCTGGCTGAGGAGTACATAGCGGCAGTGGCTACAGATGTAACCGAATTCAAGATTACCGCATTCATGATATGAGGAATAACCTTGACACCGTGTAAAGAAGCCGCTAAAACATATGGTGAAGCACTGGTAGATGAGCTGCCGGACCCCATTAGCCTGTCTGAATTGTGTGGTACCAAAAGTCCCACAAAGAGTAACGAGCCTAAGTAGAAGAAGATGACTCGTACGAAAACAAGACGAATTGCAACCGGCAAGGCAGCTCTGGGGTTACGAACTTCACTGACAGACAAGGCCAAAAACTCAGTACCGCCCATTGAGAAAGATGCAGTGGCGAAAACGGACACTAGGCCCTTGAAGGATGTGAAAAAGCCAGGATCTCTCCAGTACTTGCCACCAATAAAGCCACTCGAGGTGGCTCCCAAGTCAACACATAGGGCCATGAGAACGAACCCAGTTAAGGCCACCAATTTAATCGAATTCATGACAAATTCTGCCTCGGCATAGCCCTTGACTCCAAAAAAGTTGATTCCACAAACGAGGAGGAAAAATAAGAACACAAAGACATCAGAGTCTATACTCGTATTCCAGTACTTGATCGTCAAAGCTGCAACAACCAACTCTAAAGAGATTGTGGTGAGCCACGAAATTAGGTAATTCCATCCCAAAGCAAACGCCATTGAATCATCCAAAAACTTTCTATACCACTCGTTGAATCCGCCCTCCAAATCGGTGTAGGCAACAGTGAGCTCACCAACGGCGTTCATTGTGCAGATACACATAGCTCCAACGAGACCGTAAGCTATTAATAAGGAAAGAGGTCCACCAGATCTTAACTTGGAGGCAGATCCAACCAAGAGTCCAGTTCCCATACCACTACTGAGTGCAATGACAGCCAAGTGAGCCATTTTTAGATCCTTTGGTCTAACTTCTTCATCTTCTTTTCTTTGGAACGACTCCCAGAAGCCAAATTTGGACGGCGTATCATCGTAGGAAAATGCCTTGAGCTCGGTGATAACCGGTTCGAGACCGCTGGAGTCACTCTTTGTGAGTTTTGGATTTCCCATTGCAGTGAATTATCAGGGATTGATTGGCCGCAAAGACTATAACAAATAGAGTCTGAATAAACGATATGTGAATTTTATCAGGTTAAAAATTGATAATCTTAATTTCTTTTAGTTATAAGAAAAAATCGAGGGCTGTTTTGAAAATCTAGGCCTTTGTAGGTTTCAGCAGAAAAGATGCCTGTTCAAGCTGCTAAGTAAAATTCAGGGGACAAGTCAAGATATTTATGCCAGTCGTTTATGAGCGCATCAAAAGCATCATGCGTGATTTCTTTTTTTGTGTCGGTACTCAATGTTCAATGCTTGGATCTTGTGACGCGCCTCATAGTAAGATAATACCCTTATCGCGACAAAGATCAGTGAGGAAGTGGGGCTGTAGAAAAATTGGGCTTCGTCTCTGACATATCGCCGTGTTTGAAATTGCGATCGAAAGTTTTTAGGCCAGAGCACCCTCATGCAATTGGTTGCAAACAGGCATATCGCACTCGAACGCCGCTTCCCACGTGCAGTAATCAAATAAGCGCTTGCACCGCTCGCTATTTCGCCGTTTGAGACTTTCGAGGATGGATAACAGCCCCGTGACATGCTCAATTTTGAGGCGGTGTGTGGCTTAGAGTTCTCGCCTAGTAAAGCGGGGCTTTTGAAAACTTTCTTGTCAGCCTATGTCAGGTGCCCAAAATTTTGCATCTCAAGGGGGCATGATTGCTTGCGATTGTCCGTTTGAGTTCCACTTTTCCACAAATCCTGAGGTATGGGTAAAAGGTGCGTTTCACTATGTTGAGAGAGAGCTTTTTTACAGTCTAGAATTCTGGAACATAATGCGTATTTGAGATATCTCTTTTTACTGGTAGTATCGTGTCGCGGACCTCGAGCTCGATGAGCAAGTTCTCAGGCTCATGCGACGAATGTTGGAATCTCCAGCATTTTTCCGCGAGCTTGCAAGCGAGATACGCCTCTTGATTAAACATAAAAGTCAACAAGATTCCACATAATCTTCATTTGTAACTGACTTTTGATACGATCTTTGCTGACCTTAAAGTTCAATATGATTTACTTGCCACCGTGAAAGCTATCGAAGGCGAAAGTGCGCTATTCTAGCTTTGTAAGAGAAACTGATTCCGAGGAAAACTTCGCAGCTGTCTGTCCGTCTTGCAATATGATCCTAACATCCTCCCCCATTGGCGAAAGATCAGGTCCTACCTAGACCCCCACTCCCGTTTTTTCTTTTTTTTTTTCTTTTGCGGGCCACTTTTATACTGTCATCAGCATAAATTCAGCCAAAAAATAATACAGCTTGAATATCTTCGGAAGCTTTACGTGGGGGCACAGAAAGTATTGCTGGTTGTTAATAAAATCAATGATTGAAATTGAAAAAAATTTGGTTGGTTCAGAAAGGAATCAGAGATCTTAGTTTTTGTTTCGTTTTTTCGATAGAAAGTGTTTTAGATTTTTCGTTCTAGGTTTTTGACGGAGGTTAAGATGCTGCGAATTATTACTGTATTTTTCATTAACCTGTCGATATACTTTTCGCAGCGTCTGGATCTACAGATGCTCCATGCATTTGTACCAAAGGCCGTATCAAACACACAAGAGTGAAAATTCATTTTTTCCTTGAGAAAACAGGAACAATCTAAGGTCTTTCAAGCCTCGCGTGGCTATCTACTTTTACGAATTAGCATCAAATTCAACTCAATCCTCAAAGTTCGGCTTCGATACTGGGTGATGCTAGAGTCAATATTAAGCACGAAAACGCTCTATTTACCACGGTATTTTATGAAGGATAAGCCACACGAAAGACAAAGTTATAGTAAAGAATTTGAACTTATGATTCACAACGACGAAATTTGGAGGAATCAGCCATTATTCGATAACACAAACTTAGCATCGAGCTTGGCGTACGATCTTATCGCTCTTCGCGGACTTTTCGAAAATGACGTTACATTAACAATCAGGTACGCATTGATATCTGACTACAGGAAAAGTTTGAATATAATACTAATATCTAGCTACAGATCCATACTCAAATCAATGACAAGAGAGAATCTGACCACTGATCGCGCCGTTAGAATCTTGCTCTTACATCTCAAAAGCTTAAGGTCAACCCATTTGCTGGAATTCTTGAGGACTAGAATTCATAAAGCAATCGGGAATCTTTATGATTGGCTCGAAATTATTATGAGGAAGGGTGGCGGTGACATTGATTTCATCCGTTCTCTTGCGTAGCTTGGTATCCACATACGTTGAGGCTTTTGACAAGCGAAGCGACAAGTGGTGGTGCGCAGCAACACTTTGGAACAAACATTTGTAAAGATACAATTCTGAGAACTCTTTGATAATTATTTGACAATAAAAATCTTGCTACTTATGTGTTGAATGCATTAAAAAAGCCTCCGGCCGGGTTGAGGTGATAGCGTAGGAAAACTTGCCACGAATTTTTATCGCGTAATGTGATCTAGGCGACGGTGCCAAACATAATGGTCCATCCTTGACACGTTTACTCGGTGATAGCTCTCAGACAAGTGGAGAAACTATCGCATAGAGCACGGTATGAGAACTCGCTTCTTGCTGACAATATAATGCTCAGGCCTTGAATCTCAATCAATAACAATGTCCGGATTCGCTTCCATGCGCGTTTGGAAATCTGTACATCTCGACGAATTTACTGGGTGTGAATCTCCCGGGGCCTCGGATGCTTAATCAAGTAATTGCAAACTCTAGAATCGAGTCTACTAGCTACTCATCTATCACTTTAGAGTCAGCGTAAAGCCGGAGTAACACAAGAATATCTCAGCTCACAATTTATCCTGTTTCTGAGGCACGAAACCTAATTCAGATCTGCCCGTGACCCTGTCTCGTGAAACTGGGGCTAACTATTACCCCAGATTCCACGCGCACTCCACAATTCCGGGGCAGCGGCTGGGAGATCTCAATTCAGAGTTTCATGCTTAGTTTCATTGTTTGACTTACATAGGAAGAAATTAATGTGATTAAGGGATTTATGAGCGGAGATCTATAGTTTAGAGCATTGCGAGGTATCACCAGAATATTTCACCACCTTTTTGCTCCGAAACAACTATATTTTATGACAAAAGTAGTCATCCTGCATGTCCGTCCAGCCGATGTAGCCTCGGGACAAAGGAAGTGTGGATAGAAAATCTCGCTGGAGGTTTTGTGGGGTATATAAATATGGAAATGGGCCCTAAAGATTGTACAAATAATCTTGAATTTCTGTCTCACTCCAATAAAAAATAAAAAGTTGCAGCTTTCATACAAAACAAAAAGCTGTCAATTTACGAATAATTACCTTTTGGGTGCCAAATTGCGGACTACACATTCATTTCCTCGCAATAAGTGTTGACTGAACACTCCCTCAAACAACTCTTTTCACGTATAAGGTTAAAATTTTTCTCAGTCATGTCGTCACAAAAAAAAGGTGGATCGGTTGTTGATCTAGTGGCTGGCGGCACAGCCGGCTTGTTCGAAGCACTTTGTTGTCATCCTTTAGATACGGTCAAGGTCAGGATGCAATTGTACAGAAAGTCTGGACAAAAACCGCCGGGATTTGTGAAAACTGGAATAAACATTGTGCAAAAAGAAACGTTTTTGTCGCTCTATAAAGGTTTGGGGGCCGTGGTTTTGGGAATTGTGCCGAAGATGGGAATCAGATTCCAATCCTACGAGTTTTACCGCTCTTTGTTGAAAGACGAGCATGGTAATATTGCCACGGGGAGCACATTCCTTGCAGGCGTGGGCGCTGGTATCACCGAGGCTGTGTTGGTGGTCAACCCAATGGAAGTTGTGAAAATCAGATTACAGGCCCAGCACCATTCAATGGCGGATCCTCTAGATGTTCCAAAGTATAGAAATGCCCCACATGCCGCATACCTCATTTGCAAAGAGGAAGGATTCAGCACATTGTATCGTGGTGTCTCTTTAACGGCCGCGAGACAAGCATCTAATCAGGGTGTGAATTTCACTGTGTACCTGAAGTTGAAAGAAAAATTACAGGACTACCATGGACTTGAGGTTTTACCTAGTTGGGAAACATCTTTGATTGGATTAATTTCGGGCGCATTGGGACCTTTGTCGAATGCTCCTTTGGATACAATCAAAACTAGGTTGCAAAAAAGCACGTACGCCTCAAACGAGTCTGGATGGGTCAGGATCGCGAAAATTGGAAAGCAATTGATAAAGGAGGAAGGGATCAATGCACTCTACAAAGGAATCACGCCGAGAATTATGAGAGTGGCCCCAGGCCAGGCAGTGACCTTTACTGTCTATGAGTACATGAAAGGTGTTTTGAATGGAGACACTGCCATTCCGGGTACCAATAAAAAGCTCTCTTGAACGCGCAATGCAACACAATTTTGGCAATTGAGGAGGTGTAAGTACAAGAGAAGAATACATGAAAGAACAATACGCCAGCGAGTCTTGGTCTCTCCATATGAAACAGTTGATATGATTGAGGCAAAAAAAGCACTTTATAATCGTAGTTGGTGAAATCTAAAAACTTGTCGGTAAAACGTCTCAGACACGCGGGCAAATTCGTGAATCGGAAGTTTCGCGAAGGCTGATAACTGACTCGAGACTCGGTAAGTTCGCCCTCTCAATTCGTCTACGAAAGACTTGGTCGTGACTCACCCATCCATATAGCAAATTGTGAGATACTTTGGAATCTAACTAGAATGCAAAAGTATTTACGCACCCCCAAATGTGCACTCAGAACGTGTCGGCGTGGCACATTGCCACCCAATCTCATGCCTCACCAGGGCTTTGTTGCATCCAGAATTGCTTCGACACAATCTATTTCGTACTCAAGTCAAGCCCTCCGTACGCGAAAGGCTAAAGAAATATCACCGGAAGAGATCAGAAGGTACAAAGAGTCGAGGTTGAATGGTGACCAAAACTCATTTTACTATCACGAGTCGCCATCATCGAATTCTCGCGAGTATCAAAACGACCCGAGCCAGTTCCGTACTGTGTTCGAGATTCCTCCAAATGAGAATGGAATAATTACGCCCGAAGATGGAATTTTCGGCATTTTGAAAGAGCCAACGCTCGTCATCGAAAGACAGGTCGAATTCATGAATGTGGTCTTAGGCTTCGAACAAGCTAACAAATACAAAATTATGAACTCGTTGGGTGAACAAATCGGGTACATGGAAGAGAAAGACTACGGAATCTTGAAAATGATTGGGAGACAGTTTTTCCGGCTACACAGACCGTTTGATATTGACGTATTCAACAACTATGGCGAGCTTCTTTTGACGATCAAAAGGCCATTTTCGTTTATAAACTCTCACATCAAATGTCTTTTGCCAGGCTTTGATACTCGGGGAAACCTCATGCATGAGGTCATAGGTGAGTCTGTGCAAAGTTGGCATCTCTGGCGGAGAAAATATAACTTGTTCAAACTAGATGACGAAGTTACGGATGAGTACAATCAATTTGGACTGATCGACTCGCCATTCTTGGCATTTGACTTCCCAGTCAGAAACCAAGAAGGCGACGTGATTGCGTCCGTGGACAGAAATTGGGTCGGCTTAGGCCGTGAACTTTTCACTGATTCTGGGGTTTACATCATTCGAATGGACCCAGCAAGTTTTGCTGGCTTGGGTGATCTATATCCGAGCGTGGCTGGGCCTCTCACATTAGACCAACGTGCTGTCTTGCTAGGAAACGCTGTCAGTATTGACTTTGACTACTTTTCTAGACATAGCCGACAAGGAGGCGGTTTCATGAGCTTTGGATCTTATGAGTGATAATGCAAGACTAGGCGGGGTAACATCAACGGTTATTGTCAAGTGTATCTCTCAAATCAAGCCTTAGACTTGTTCATTGTCTTCAATTTGGCTTCGCGAAGTACTCCATTCCATTCATTGTCAGATAAAGACCCGGAAATTCCTCTTAAAAGCTCAACAGCTAGCCCCGTGAAGTCGTGCCTTCTCCACCGGTTATCACGCTCCCATGTTTGTCTCTTGTGAAGTTCTGTCGTGACAGAAACGTCGTCGCCAATGGCTTGGTACTGTTGTAGCTTGTCGTTTGTAATAGCAAGCAACGAGAAGCGGATTTCATCCGTATACTTTGATATTCTGCGATGAAGGACCTCGGGGAGTTTGTCGTAGAATTCTCCAGGGGACAGTAATTCATCGTGCTTAATCGGGTACCTTTTGAGCCCGTCCAATTCGTAAATGGTGTTGTTGATGTTCAAGTAAGTAATGAAATGAAATAACCCGTTGTTTTTTTCGTCAATCTCAGGCTTTTCGGTGTCATTCTGTTCAATAAATTTTGGAGCGCTAAACGAATTATGGACTTCTCGTATGATTTCACTGTTGGAAATTGTGTCACCGCACATATCAGGATCGAAACCAGCAACGAAGTTGTGAATGTTTGAGAGTTCTGTTCCGACGTCTATCTCATTTGTTCTGTTGAGGAGGGAGTTGAGGACAGCCTGAGTTGCACATGCGTTTTGAATAGTTTGGCGGGCAAAGAAAATACCCTTGTCTTGATAATTCACGTCGTAGGCGCCATCGAGTGGCACGTCTTGTATGGTAGATTCACGATCAACTTTGCCGTACTTAAACAAAAACACGACAGCATGAACGGGTGCTAATGATTGCAAGGAAGCAGAGTCAATAGAGTAGAGTTCCTCAATTTGGACATTCTTGACTCCTAATCTTGAGACTAGCTCCGTGAATACACCGGCATCGGAGACAATTGTACTCCACCCGGAGGACATATTTACCAGTTTTGGTGGAGGCAAAAAAGTGGAAAACGAGGCCAAAATTAAGCAGTGTTTGACAAGCTTTTGAGCGTATAAAGGAACGCTTTGTCTGGGCCGGGCCGAGATCTAGCCTTATGCGACGCCCGCGCTGGGGCTAATAATTTCTAGCTGAGTCTGAGTCAGCGTGCAAGGAATCACAGTGTTAAACTATTCAAAAGAATCTAACGAGAGCTGAGTATCCGAATCAAAATTGAAGCAGTAAAGAGACAAATAGCTCTGATTTTTTTACTTATTCTGTATTACGTGATTCAATTGCAGCAGTCATGGTGCGTGGGCTCTGAAGTCTCGTCGCACAGGTCGTCTCGCAGCTTGCCCGCGCAGCTCTCGATATCTCCACGTAAGCGTGACAACTCCAAGTGACTTCAACACAATATCAGGGATATCATCATTCTGTGCCATGTCTTCACTTGATAAAACGATGCAATATGTTGATCTCATCAGGGACTTCGATGACAACTCGCATGCGATATTACCAAGCAAGTTGAGCCAGTATCAACTGTTGATCACCTTCGTCCTCGCCATACTTTGTACGTATAAATTACAGAAATCACTGAAGACACGATCAACCCTTGGCCACAAAAAGAGCTATCTATTACTTGAATACACATACTAACCTAAAGCGTTTGTTTCTGTTGCTCTGACGCTCCTCAACAGAAAGGGAAACTTTTTGACATATTTGGTTAGTGCTCTTGTCGCGTCAACCTCCATAGCGTTGACCAGCGTCTACGCATGCAACTTTTTCGGTGTGTACATTTAGTTAGGAATTGAAATAAAAACAAACTTTGGGAAACACTCTTGCTACATGACACCGTAATCGAAGAGGCTCTCATTTGTGAAAAGAAATCCGTGTCTCGTAATTACGTTGAGCTTGTTGGAATCATTGTTGGACAGCTGTCGGGGACTGAACTTTTGGCCCCAGACTTTTGGCGCGTCGTGGCCGAATCTCGCTGCGAGCCTCGAGGTTTCTCTGCGGCCCAAAGGCATCTTACCATTCACACCTAAACTTCGACCACGTCTCTAAGATGAAGCTTTTTTCTCTTGCTTCATTGTCAATTGTTCTCTCCGCTGCTGCAGGATCGAGCTTTTACGCAAAGGACCAAAATGTTTACGAACTCACGCCGCTGAATTTCGACAAAGTTGTGCTTCAATCCAACTACACCACTATGGTTGAATTCTACGCACCGTGGTGTGGTTACTGCAAGCAGCTCAAACCAGTTTATCATAAATTTGCCAAGTACATACAAGAGGATGCAAATTATGCTATAAACGTTGCTGCAGTTAACTGCGATGAAAGCAAAAACAAACCTCTCTGCTCGAAATATCGAGTGCAAGGCTTTCCGACATTGATGGTGTTCCGCCCACCTAAATTTCAGCGACAATCGGTGACCTCAGGCAAGCACATTCCCGAAACTTACAATGGACAGCGAGAGCTCCCTGCGATGGTAGAACATATGACCTCTCGACTTAAAAATTATGTCAAGAAGTTTCACAACTTGTCCTCAAAGTCGTTTCTTGATTGGCTCAATGCTGATGATGGGTTAGAAAAGATCGTCGTCCTTTCCAAAACTGATGGCGTGACTCCGCTACTCAAGTCCTTGGCTATTGATTTTCTTGATACTGCCAGTGTTGCCAGCGTGTCTGTCAAAAACCCGACACTGAATCCGACCATAGGTAACGGGGAGGAGAAAATCGCCGTTCCTTTGGACGCAGACGACACTCTTCCGATCTTGCTTATGTTCAAAAAGGACGATAAAAGATTCGTGCGCTACAAAGGGAAGAAATTGAGGAGTATGGCCAAAATTCAGAAGTTTATTATGGATACTGCAAATATTGTACCAAGCGAGGGCAGTTTATCCAAGAAGGAAAAGAAATTACGCAAATACCGTGGCGTGAAGGAAATTACCAAGGATGAGCTTTGATTCAACAAAGTTAAATCCTGAATATTCGACTAAAAACTTGAAGAGTCTGTGGTCTGCGGATAGCCAATGTAATATATTGCGACTCATGCAAGCCTGGTATAGTGCCGTTAGGCTCCGAGTTTGTCAAATGCGGAGAGTAGCTCCTCGTCGTTGTCCATCTCAGTTTCTTTGCTTTCTTCCGCATCAAGGGATTGAATCCAATTTGTCACTTGATTGACCAAAAGTTTTGAGTTTGGAACAAAGTGGCCACCGGGATGCTTTAATACATGAGAGTTTTTCTTGGAAATGTCATAGAATGTGTATGCTCTGTCATCGCCCACAATAGTATCAAGCTCACCAATGACGTGTAGCAACTGAGTTTTTGTAGATTTCCCATCATCTTTGGTATAGAGTGACAGATATTCCGGCATCAATTTCGTGTCTAGTTTGAACCCAGAGTAGAGGATCGCGAATTTGACTGGAATTCCGAAAGTTGTTTCAAACAGATCCACTAATGCACCTGCAAGGCATGCTCCTTGAGAAAAGCCAATGATCCCAAGGATTGGGACAGGATCGTTGTTTCTTGAGCAAATGTTCTCAGAAGTACTTTCTTCGGAAGTGTTAGCCTTGACGCATCCAGATTGGGCCTCTGCGTATAAGTCAGCTTTTAGCTTCTCGTCCTCGGGAGACCCGTCGATTATCGTGCCATCCTGAATGTACTGGCGGATGGCACTTATGGCATGGTCTAAAGTCACCTTTCCCTGGTCGTCTCTATACCACCAAGCACGGTAATTAGTCTCTTCATCTGGCTCTGCAGCGACAGAGTTGAATTTCGAGAGGGCATCCGAGGAAGGGAGTTGTGAAGGCGTGAGCTTTAACGGCGCATTCAAGTACACCGCTTGATAGCGCAAGGCTTTGAGCTTTTTTCTTAGAGCTGAGGTTTTGGCATAGAATAGCGAGGAGCTCTGTGTAAATCCATGAAGAAAGAGTACACGCCCCTTATAGTCGACAGGTTTTTTCGCCGACATTATGTGTGCAGAAAACTTAGCCGAAGTCCTATCACTTCCGGAATATCATTAATAGGGAAAGTTTGGGTGCCTCTTGAGTCGATCTCGCGCCTACATCAGATTTCCGCACTCGTTATCATGTTTTGTTGCTCCAATTCCGAGATCTCAACAAAATAAGCAGTAAACAGGAGTGGAAGCTACGATCTTTTGTTTGGCAAGCATAAATTACTTTTATACTCTACAAGTTATCAGCAAGATCGAGGATCAGGCGAATTATATAAATCTTACTCTTATCGCTATTATCACCGCGACCGTAATACTTTTCAAAATCGTCCTTTTGCTTCAAACCCTCGTACTCCTCATCTAATTCCACAAAGTGAAAAACCCTACCGAAGCCAAGCTCATGTGCTGCTTTCACGTTGATCTCCGAATCATCAACGAAGTATAACCCCAAGGTCTGTGCTTTGTCGTCGCCGTTGACACCAATTGTGCGCAAGCAATTGTAGTAGAATTCTTTCATTGGCTTGCACAAAATTGGGAACAGTGAGTAATCACAGAAGGTTAAGCCATCAAATACATCACCGAGGCCCAAAAATGAGATAACCCTTAAAGCGTGGTTTTTGTATGCATTTGTGACGAGCCACAACATATCAAATTCCCCCGAATTTTTGATCTTGAGAAGCATTCTTCTGAGTTCTGGATTGTATTTCAAAACCAGCTTCAAATCTAGAGAATCATCCACTTTCAGATTGTATTCCAACGCGTCCACCTTGTGATTGCGTACGAGACCCTCCAAGGCCAACCCATAGGTACGGTAGTAATTCATGTGCAAGTCGTGTGCATCTTTGTCATTCAAGAGGAGTTCTTCTTTGAAATATTTATGAATTTTTACCTGCATCATGTCGTGAATCTTGGTGGAACGCTCATAAAGGCAATTGTCAATGTCAAAGAGAAAGATCTTTTTGTTATTTGGATTCCCGGGAACAGGTCCTAAACCGTATTTTAAATGCACTTCGTGGCCCGGAAATTCGGCATGCTCTAATTCGGGGTTCGTGTAAGTGAGTGAATTCATTGTATGTACTCAAACTTGATTCGTAGGCAATTAGTAATTCAAGGTAAGTGTTTCAGGGTTGGTTGATCTGATGGAAAGTTGCCAGGTGATCAATTTCTATCGTGAGCAATTGGTTTATATTAAAGCCTATGACTCAAGTCTCAATTCTATGAACGTGGTGCCTCCCGAAGTCGGTACTGCGTAATGGCAACGAGACTTGTTATCGCTGCAAATGTTGTCTGATACTTTTGAGAAAACGAAAATGATCTCACCGCGAATATCAGCATTCAACTCGCTACACCTTCATCACCAATGATGAATAATTGACCATCGAGCTAATGTTTATAAAGTCTGTGGCTTTTTCCCGAGTCCAACTTATCGCATATTTCAGAAGATCAAAACAGCCTGTAGTCGCGTAGTGGAAATTTGAGATTATTGGCTGCCGCATCAAAGTACGTTTTTTGGAGTTGAGCTGCTTCACGCAAGCAATTTATCAGTGTCCTCTTTTTTTCTAGTGCAAAAGCTTATTTCCCTTTTTTGAGTTATCAACAGTCCTACAATATTCTGCTGGTAGCTAGAAATTCAACCACAAATGACACCGCCACCCAGATGATCTCAACTGAATATATATATCCCTCACTGTTCAGCAGATGAATCAGACAAAAAAATCTAAACAGCTGCGGGATGAAAATGGCGAATGAGGGAAGTGCAGCCCATTAGAACATCTTGTTGCAGGCGGAAGAGTTTTCCGCTCGTAATTATTGAAAGCTCGAGCCTATTTATCGTAGAAGAAGTCCCTGTTAGGTAACACCCCGCTCTTTCCCAAAGCGTTCACGATGTAGCTCAATGCATGGTATGTATCACTCAAAACAAGAGTTATGCGACTTTTCTCTCTCTTGTTCTCTTCTGTCAGAAAAGATAATTGGCCAATAATCAGTTGGTATGAGTCTTTGCAATCCATCAATCTTTCGAAACACATTAGCAAGCCTTGTCCATCTCTCGGAGCCACATTCAAAATGTGATGATTGATGAGCTCAGAAATTAATTGCACCTTGAAAAAGTTTTTGTGCACATCGGTCTTATATTTCGCTACTACGTCCAGTACTGACGCATGCCCCAACTTGCTTATGGTATCAATCACTCGCGCGAGATTGGCCAATTCAGATTCCGACTCTTTGAGGTCGAGATACTTATGAACAAGTTTTCTGACAATATTGAGCGTTTCCTGATGCGAGGAGGCCAGATGTAGTAACTTGAGGAGCATATTGAAGTGGATCTCAAGCGCCTTTCGAATTTGCGGTATTGATTCGCCATGAAGAACCGGAACTATCAGAGAAAATGTTCGGTGAGCCTCTTGAACGAGTGATTCCAAATTGGAAACACTGGCCCACCTACTCACAAGAGACTTAATAATAGGACCGACGAAAAATGAATTGAACTTCGGTAGTTTATTCAAGTGGAAATCTGAACACGACAAGTAGAAATACTGAAGCAATCGGAGAAGCTCCTTTTCAGTCTTTGCGCGAGGTAGAAAATAGTGAAACACTATACTCAACCTCAACATAATCAACTTTGCATGATTATTGAAGTGAACAAGTTTGAGCTCTATAGGGATTTTAGTCGTTACCTCAATTGACCTGGCGCCTATGATCTTCATCATTTGAGCCAATGACGCTTCCTCTGTGCTCGCTGTGAATGGTGTGGACTCATCAGTCATGGGATGATCCTTTAGTGAGTCCACGTCCAGCCTTATGTACGCATACCGAAAAACCTTTTCGATGAACTTCAAAGTAGTCATATCATAAACAGAGGCGAGACTGGAGACCAAAAGCTCAGCAAGTGTTATCAGCGACGCGCGTAGACTACTCAAATACTCACGAGGATCCCCTGAGCAATATCTCAAGGCCGCTAATATATTTGGCAGCTTGATTACCTGGATAGTTGGCTTTTCAACATCATCAAAAAAGTAAAAGTGTCGCAGGGTCACCATTGAGTAATCCTCTGATAGATTTTTCTGGACGTACTCTTCAATGATCATGGAGTCATGTCTCCCGGTGTATATGTAGTTAGATCCATTGTCATTCAATTCCTGTAGTACTTTCTTTTTCTGAGCTTCGAGTGTAATTATTCGAGCATTGTTCTTATCATCTTCTTCCGTCAAAGCTTTGGAGATAGCCTGATCCTGTCGAAGAATCCTTCGGTTTCTTTCTCCTTCGGTTAAGAAAATACTTGGGATGCCGATGTTTACGTCTTGCGCGGAATCAACCGTTGCTTTCTTCGGTTTCTTGATCGACTCCAGAATATGCAGACTCGAAGTCAGAGGATCTACATCCGTGTCATGGTCATCTGGGTTGTAGTCGATATCTGTGATCTGCGAGGAATCATTTGACTCCGCGATAACGGGGCGTTCTGGCTTTTCTACCTGCACCGGAGACCCGAGTTCTTCAAAGAAGTGATCTATGAAATCGTCGCCATCGTCGGACGAATTGATGATTTCGTCGGAAGAACTGAGGTCGGACATTGCATAATGCGATACTCGAGAGTGCAGTTTTGTGATGGGCTTGATTCTGTACTTGATGCTCGCTACCGTCCTGAGGTTGAAATGCGCGTCAAGCCTAATCAAACTGAAGAAAATTTTAGCAGGTGTCTGCGCGACCTTTGTCAAGAAAAGTTCAGCGAGAGAGGTCGGGGAGCCGCAGGCGATGCGTCAGGTAAGAGTTCTAATTCATTTTTATTCCTAGAGTGAAAACAGGACGAGGCAACTCACTTCTTATATCGTACAAAAGAAGCTTTTGCGAGTGCCCTCATGGAACGGAGTCTTACAGTACGGCTATTCTTGACCTTTTTTCGACGGCCTCTCGCGGCATTAATACAAGGCATTTTGCCGCATTGAGCACATCATTGTCTTGAAGAGACACGAACTGCCAGAGTGGCAGATTTGTTTGCAGATATTAGTTAACTTTAAAGATCCCTATTTATGTTTTGCCCATTTTTTAGCCGTGTATGATGTTAGAGTGCGTAATTCAGAGTCCAGGCCACAGTTATCATTCGCAAATCTTTAATGACCACCTAGAAATTGGTCGTCGTCCCGCGTCTTATTGCATTGAGAGCCACCCCGATTGGTTGTTATTTTGGAGTCCGCACCCTCAAACGGCTCGCGATTTTCCCCACGGCTTTCGGAGACGCACTCTTTCTAATACAG